>JAUMHM010000086.1:1647534-1662062 GCA_032362435.1 Melikaiella ostensackeni
GACGTCGACCGTCTCGCCGATCCGTCATCGTGTCTCCATCCAAATTATCTGCAGCACCCCGAACTCTAGGGTGGTCGACACTGCCTGCCGACCCATTGTCGGATGCTCTGCGCGTTCGATCATTCTGAACTGCATTCACAACTGGGTTTTGTTCTTTCATAGTTGTTCTCACGAGAAACTAGGGAAAGGGTTCGTCCACCCTTGCAGAGCTCCGCATGCAAGAGTAAGGCTGACACTCTAGGAGGACGCCCGGTATTGGAATATGTTACAATGATAATATATGAGGAATGTTGGCATTAAAATAATTGGTATTGACTTTGAATTATAAGAAATTATTTTAAAGTGATATATCGCTCTTTATTTGACAATAAAGTTGATTTTTGGTATCTAAATTGCCAAAAAAAATAGTTAAAAGTAAGTGAATTTATACCTATATAGCAAAAAATGAATATCGAAAATTAGTTTTATTGAGAAATAAAGAGCAATTTACACTTTTAGATATTTTCTTGCAATTTAAAGTAAATAAAAATGATTTTAATATCAATATTTTTCATATATTATTGTTGTAACATACTGAAGATACATTTCCCTTAACGTATGTCAGACATTTCATGGTCAAATAGTCGAGAAGTTTCTTCCTGATAATCAAGTTCTAAACATAAATATTTCGGGGTGGTTACTAAATATTAAATAAAAAAATTTCTTGGCAATTCTCCGGTGAATTCTCGGTTTGCAACCATTTTTCCGGGCATTAAAATTAAAACATTAAAGCTTTAGGGACTCTAAAAAACTATAATTCACAAACTATATCCATCGTCGGATCCGCCATCGTATCCAGTCTCAAAGTCCGACGACATTCCGAAGACGGTTCTGGCGACGTTTCCGACGGAAGATCCAGTGTAGGATCCATTGCAGGATCCGGCTTACGTAGGGCCCTAGTTGGATATATGACGTCGGATCCGGCGCCGAAAGTTTTAGCAGGGTAGAATAAATTTTAGAACAAGCAATATTCTGACAAATTTTGGAGTAATTTTTAATTGATTTAAATACAAGCTGAGTAAACCTCTGCACACTATGTAATATATATTTCGAATTATCACTTTCTGATACAAAAGAGAATCAATATGTTGCAACACTTTGACACATCATTGGATTACAAGTGACTCACTTTGGTATCGACTTATTTCTTAAATGACAAGCTAGTAAGCACTTCGGGAATAATTTTGGTTCTTCAATTCCACAGACAACGGTCATACATCACTTACAAACAAAAGACATAGATAGAAGATTTCGGAAATTATTTATTCTCTTGAAAATAATGTAATGCATTGAAGATACACATTTGTCTTAATCGTTTAAAAGCGAAGTCTGTCAAAGATTCAGGCCTACTTTATAATTCTCACATATATTCTGCCGCATTCAGGCTTTGATAAGAAATAAAGTAGGCTTAGAATCTTTGACAGACTTCACTTCGAACCTTTCAATACATTTAATTTCAGTACAATTCATTATTTTCAAGAGAATAAATAATTTCCGAAATTTCGTATCTAGGTATTTTGTTTTCAACATAGAAAATCGTGGAGCATTACTCCGATTTTCAAGTTGGATCAAAGTGATTTGAAGCAGAGTAATACTCAATTTATTAAAATGATCCAGATTTGGTATCTAAATTATGAAAAAGTGGCAAGTAAATATTGACATTTGACACATTGACAAGTTAACACATGGAAAACAGACGTGAGGAGATCAAAGTTCTGTACAGTGACTTCACAAAAAACGAGCAGCTTTCTGTCGGATGTACATAATGCATTGCAATGCTAGTTTTTCTCGAGCGCGGGGCTAATGTTCCACATGTAGAAATGTGTAGAAATGTTGGCGTGTTGTCATGACAACAAGTCAACATATATGGCGGTCATTACTACAGTCGCTACACTAGGGCCATGCTCGGGAAGTATTTTAATCATTTTCGTAGGACAAAAATTTGCTGATTTTCGGTTACACTAGTTTATTCTCCTTACGTCTATTCTCCATTTAATTTTTTTAAATTATCCTAAAAGAAAGCTTGAATCTTTCCCTTTAAAATAATCCAGGTCAACGAGATTCGAACCAACAAATTTCTAGGCGGGTACACTTCGCGAAACTCGCCCCATATATGTCTAATCTAAAATTTTCACAACAGGAACTAGAAGACCAGTAAATGGCTATAAATTTCAATAACTTTAAAGTCAATATTACAAAAGGATTTCCATACTTGTGCAACGTGAAACTAATCCAGATGGATGTCGGGTGTAAAATCATGTGGGAGGTTCCACCTGAAAAAAAGATTCCAAGACGCCAGGAAAATTCATAGCAAATCTGCACCCAAATTTCGGCAAAATTATTTTTTAGCTGAGCTATCTTTTTGAAAAAAAACTATCTAAGAATAGTAACAAATGCATGATCTCAGTACGTAGAGACGTAAATGCCATTTTGCGAGTATTACAAGAGAAATAAAAAAACTATTTTTTGTAAAGTATGCACGGAATGTACGCTTTTCGGGTCATGTATAGCATGCGAGAAGTGACCGATTCTGAAATCGTGGTAAAAACCAGTTATAATGACTTTTTCTAGCTGATACGCTGTG
Organism: Melikaiella ostensackeni; assembly: GCA_032362435.1. NCBI lineage: Eukaryota > Metazoa > Arthropoda > Insecta > Hymenoptera > Cynipidae > Melikaiella > Melikaiella ostensackeni. Next base: position 1,650,158 of record JAUMHM010000086.1, read on the forward strand.
GCGGGATATTTTTCATCCGTCACTTAAAACCAACCTGGGTCGGGAATCCGAAATTTCCAAAATATAACCCGCGTTAAGACGATAGATATCACAAAAACACTTTTATTTATTTTCTTTTTTCTTTATAATTTCGTACTTTCCCTTGGAGTCGAGCCTACCAACAAGAAGTAATAGATCAGGAGAGAAGACGTAATGTAGAATCGATAATATAGCAAACAAATATGATCCGACAGTCGGATAAGGGTCAAGGAAATTAACATGTATTAAATGCATGAATATATTTGTCACGTCCCAAGCAGAAGGCGAGGGTAGTTTGGAAAAATGAGAAAGAGAGACCAGTGTTGCTGATTACTTCAGGTTGGTAAGGCCTGACAAATTATTTGTTATGGGTACGTTGTCACTAGCAATCCTATGAGGATTGTGTCAGTACAGTATTTGAAATAAATGAGGTGTAATTCAAATTCTATAGTGCTTATTAAGACAAAGAATAGATAATCAGTTAAATAATATATAAGACTTACTTCTACCTTCCTATTCCAGAAAGGGCAAGAGGGGTTGATCTGTCGATTGTATCTCCGGTACGTTATAGAGCAGCGACGGAACTCTACCGGATGTTTGTATTGAGTTTTCTTTGAAGTGACTCAATTGGTGTAGAGAAAAGTGATTCACGATCACTGTTAACTAGTAGAGCGATACACGGTCCTAAACACCTACTGAATCACGCTTCTCGCAAATCTGTGCTTCGGCACGTTCGTAAATATCCGGTCCGTTCACGACAAGACTTGCCTCAAATATGCTCATCTCGTTCGACGATGTTATAAGGATGATCACGAACGATCTCGATTGCGATTTGAATGATTCATGTGGGTGACTAACATGTGAGTTCCCTCGGCCGACACTCTCGGCAGCCGATCATCGCTTTCCTTGTTCTTTCAGGAACACGAATTCTTTATGCTAAACTCAACTATGGCCACCGTATTCAGTCAGACGCCTTTCATTACAGCGCGTCTGACTACATTCGTGGTCGGTCACTTATTTACTACATGCTATACATATTCGGGTGAATGGTATGTTGACTATACAGCGTCAAAACTCTAAACTACATTTGTTGTCATACATGCGTATACTCCTGTTTACCATATATCTGATATGCGATTTATTTAGTTTATAATCATATACACATGTATTGATTAATTGGTAATGTTCAATTATCTTTTGTCGGTAAAACCTACACATGGTTTCTCTTATTAAATTATCGGCATCAACTGAGTCTTTTGTCTACCCGAGGTAATTCACTTTTCGTTAGCTTTTGCTTTCTGCTTTATCGTCAGTAGTGTAATTATCATGAGTAGACACACGACTGAGTCAATCCAGTTAGTGCGCCTGATCATGTGTGGGTAATTATCACTTGCCTGTCTTAAAGTAAGTTGGGTAGCCTCTTGTCAGGCGTTGCAACAAAATTTGAAAAATTGCGGATGTAACATATTGAAACAGTGAAATATATGTAGATTTCTGACAACTGTATTCATTTATTAGTAAATAAATTTACAATACTATTGTATTGTAAATAAATGGCACATTTTCCGACATTTTCACCAAAATATAAAATTGATTGTGATGTCCCAAACCTTACCCATGGCTGCTATGAGCGCCCCTGAAACCCTTTCGCACGTGACTATAGTCACGCACACTGAAATCGGCTAAAGCATCGTCAGCCTTTCGAGAATTCTTTCAGATATTCTCGTATCTCCTTTTCTTTCAGCAATTTCATCTTAAATAATACGAGTAAATTATTCTCGAAGCAGGTATCAGTCAATGACAGACTTGGATTTGCCGAAAAAGTTTACCAAATAATACAAATTTATTAAAATAAAATGAAACTTTTCCAAAACTTGGAAATGAAAATTCTTTTCCTTTGAAAATAACAAAATTGAATTTGACTAATACCTATCTCAAAACTTTGACACATTTATAAAGTGAATTTGAAACATTGTTTTTATATTTGAAAATTAGTAAATAACAAAACTTTTATAAGAAATAAAAAAGTGCTTTAAAGTGAATTTTAAACTGATTATAGAAAAAAATAACAAATAAAATTTATATTAACGAAACTGAGTGATCTCATCTCTTCACACGCTTCGAGATAATAAAACAAAACACCTAAAGAAATTTTAGGCAACTTAAGCTAACCATTTTTTATTTTTTGGTTCCGAATAGTTCTCCTTTCGCGCAATGGCACGAAGTACGCATTCCGGTATTTACCCAAAATAAACGACATTGTAGGTCTCAAAAAATAAGCCCTTCTAGTAAATAACGCGAAACAAGAGAAATTTCTTCTTTTTCTTCTCCCTAGGGGTAAAATAGGATCTCACTCGGAACTTTAAGGATTCTTGGAAAAAATTGCGTTTATAGAGTTAGCAGCAAACGTTGATACTTACATGGGATTAAAACACATTATCTCGGAGCTAGGGAATTCGGAAATAATGGAAGCCCTAAAACTCTTAGAATAGTACTACAGTACTATTTTACTAGAATAGTACTACAGGCACGCAAGGGGAAAGAGGCTCGAGATTGCTCAAAGGTTATAAGCTCCTTAAAAGGTGGCCACAGCGAGAAGCCGACGTCACATCTGTCACTCCCGTTACAATAGACATTAGGACATATAAAGAAAACGGACATGAGTCGTCGGATTTAGGGGCGTTCGGGCCAGTACATATCCCTCACACCCCGGACCCGGTCGCACTGGCAGTGGGTACACCAACAACAAGTCCCAGCGTGACAGTCTCCGCTAACATCACTAACAGAGCCACCTTAAGCATAACAAACTCGACAGCGGCTACCGCGAAATCCATATACACGCCGAGGATTAGACCGTCGGCATTCGCACCTCGATTGACGGCCACAAATTTATCGTTTAACTATGCAAGCTTTTATGGAATTCCAACTCCTTTCACAATATCACACCGGCAAACCCAAAACCCTATCACCCCTAAATTCAGATTCCCTAACCCTTCAAATACGGGCATAAATAATACTGGACAGGAAACGCGCAATGCGTTGAAAAATTATTTTGAGCTGGAACATAATGTTCGACGGTAGCAATAAACTTAGTCCAGAGAGCTTTCTGACTGAAATTGAGCACCTAAGAAAACTGACACTGGTATCGGTAGAAGAGATACTTATAGCGATGCCAGGCGTCGACGATTTCGAAAGACGAGTAAAAGAACATATTTAAACTTGGAAGCGAGATAGAGATGAGACGAGAGACGAATACTTCACGAACATCTAATGTCCGATCGCAAAACTCAACGATAAAATTTCGATAGTCGAACAACTCGATTGAGTCCATAGAGGAATGCGACCGGACTGTTACAAAGTTATCCGTCGGTCACACTTTCGCTCTTTCCGTGAATTGTCGCAACTAGGGAAAGGCTGGGAGAAAGAATGAAACGTATACATGAAAGAATATAAGCCCCCACTACTTTGCGAAAGCTCATTCCTACAATAATTCGCCTATCGGCCAAAATCAGACAATAAATCATCCAAAAAGAACTTCACAGCACCTGTGAAGAAAGCTGAAGACCAGAAATGCAATCAAAAGGGTTGCGCCACTCCATGGAAACGGATATGCTTTAAATACAAAACGGAAGGCTACGATTTCAAAGACTGCCCTAAGTGAGATTGTCGAAACTACCGAAATCGCGAATAGGGTCCACATTACAACGCTGATAGACTCTCGATATGGGAAAAGATCGCGAAGGTTACTGGTAGGAAGCTACGCGATACCACGAAATCTCGACTTATAGTAGCTAACGGTTCGACCGACATTATTTTGGGCAAAGTGAATCTACCCGTAACGATAGATGGAGTTACTAGGACATGCGAAATAAGAGTAGCCACAAACCTCGACACCGAAATGGTACTGGGATTGGATAATAAGGGTAAATTCTACATGGTGTTCGCCCCTCGGTTGAGAACGCTGTTCATACCGGACGCTAACAAGAAGCAGTACCCGAGGACACATTAAAGTCCACCCCTTTGATTAAGCACACAATAGACGTACAGGGTCATCCTCCTATCAAAGAACGTTATCAAATAGTCGCCCTGAAAGTCCAGGAATCGATGTACGCGGAAGTAGACAAGTTTTTGGCGGAAAGAATCATCACTGAATCTTCAGTGAACGGAAGGCACCAATTGTAATGGCCCGCAAGTCGGACGGCAATTACCGACTGTGTCTAGATTTGCCTAAATTGGACGTGGTCTCGAAAAAGTATGCTCATCTCCTTCTGTATATGACGGACATTTTGAAACAATTGAAAGCGGCCAAATAAATTACGAAAATTAATTTAAATTAAGCGTGTAACCAAATTCCACTGGACGAAGAGAGCCAGAAGTATACAGCTGCCACAGTGCCCGGCAGAGGTCTCTTCGAATGAAAAAGGATTTCCTTCGGAATGACCGGTGCACCAACAAACCTTCCAGAGGTTGATCAACCGAGTAATCACGCCAGAAATGAGACCTAACGTCTTCAGCTACCTTAACGTCATAATAATCGTTACAGAGACCTTCGGCGAACATTTGAATTGGTCATCAATGGTCAATCAATCGATAACCCCTTTACCCTTCCTAACGACGCAAGCGCTTCCGGACTCGGCGTAGAGCTAACCCAAAGACAGGGAGGTGAGGCACGGGTAATAGCGTTAGCCAGTAGAACACTAACAGCAAGGGGAAGAAACTATACCATCACCGAACGGTAGGGCCTCGCGGTATCTGGGGAGCCCGAAAATTAGAGGGAGTATCTCGAGGGATTCCATTTGAAAGTCATAACCGACCTCAGTAACCTGTGATGGTTGAACAACCTGCGAAATCCTATCGGTAGATTAGTAGTACGGGGCCTGGAACTCCAAGGGTATGACATCGAAATCGTCCACCGAAAAGGTGCTCTACATCACATCCCCGATGCGCTGTCAAGAATGACCAAGGATGATGACGAGGTCCCAACGGCTATTATTTCGGAGATTCGCGACTCGTGGTACCTCAGGCGCGTGGACGCCGTCCAAGAAAAACCGTGAATTTTTCCAGACTGGAAATACAAAGACGGCAGACTGTACAAATATCGCCCCAATTCCCTGATAGATCCCCTAGTTCCAAATATGGACTCTTGGAAGTTGGTTGTTCCAGTGGAACTGAGGGTGAAAGTCGTGAAGGAAACACACTTGGAACCTCAGACGGGACACCTGGGTATCAAGAAGACGCACAGCATGGTCGCGTTGAGATACTATTGGCCGGGAATGTACCATGACGTTGCGGAATTCGTCCGGCGCCGCGACCCTTGCCAGAGGTGTAGAGTTGAACAGAACCCCCCAGCCGGCTTGATGAGTCAGCGCGTGGTCGAGCAACTGTGGACAGTAGTCGCGAGCAACGTCACAGGCCCCCCTCCGACCAGTAAATCAGACTGAAAATACGTCTTGGTTTTTCAGGACCTTTTCAGGAAGTGGGTAGAGTGCATTACGATCCGCACAGCAAATGGACCACCATCGGTGAGGCTATCGACCTGATAGTGTCGCGTTGGAGAGCCCCCGAAGTAGTCCATACCAATAGCGGTACTGAATTTTCAAACAAGTGATGGGAGAAATGTGCAGAAGCATCAGAGTAATACATACCATGAACACGGCCTATCATACTCAAGCGAACCACACCGAAAGAGTCAAGCGGGTTCTCAAGACGTTGATTGTCTCGTTCTAGCAGGACAATCGCAGAGGGTGGGACTTGCATTTACATGAGTTCCGGTTCGCTTTCAACACCGCGGACCATGGTTCCTTGAAACTGTCGCCAGCCTTTCTCGATTTCGGGAGAAACACGTTACCCTGTCGACTACTGCGCCGATAGTTCGGGGCAGGCGCACACCGTCGCTATCCGAACCAAGCGGAATAGCTATAATGGATATAAAGGCTGGACAATTTAAGGGATTCGATTTGTCGACACCTCGATCGTGCATATTTGGCACAAGCTAAGTAATATAACAAGAATAAATGCGTTTGAAGTTTCCGAGTGAGAGATCTTGTTTTAAAACCCAATCAAAAGTTGTTCAAAAAGGCTGACGATGTGTCCGGTAAGTTGTGTCCGAAGTTCGTAGGCCCCTTTAGAATTAAACGCCGTCTTTCTCCGGTCTTTTCAGTTTGGTTTCTACCGACGAGAGGAACGCAGACAAAGAACATATTAGGTACTTGAAGCCCTACGTGAGCGAAGAGACGCAGGAACCCGTTTCAACAAACACTTGAACGCGAAATAAACGCGAATGATCGGCATACTCAACCGCGTCCTCTAACCACTGATCAATGAGCAGAGTAATAATCCCGTAAATTTTTCCCTTTTCTGTTACCGACACAAAACGCGAGAGGAGCAGTTACAGCAAACGGCAAGCCATATATCGGATGCTACTCAGCGGATCTCAAATACCGCGACAGAGGACTTGGCTTCTGGAGGGCAAAGGCCCAACTCGGTCACATTACCGGTAGATGCGGTATAATGGAAATGACGAAAAAGAGGACATCTGCGAGAACAGAGCCCAGGCGCAACCCCAAAGGTGCTCTGTTTCCAATGCGAAGAACCAGAACACAATGGCTAGCTGCCCGAAGTCCAGCGAGTTGTATGCTTCCGATCAAGTGCTTAAATGGGAGTGGTGGCCAGAACCCTACCAGCATATTATAGTACAAGAATACCTGCTCAAGGCCCACGAAAAGGTCTCGTCTGATCAGGGTCGCAGAAACGTCCGGGCTAGGGACGAGGGCACTACTGAATTATCTTAGTTATTACTGGCCGTGCTCGACTACGCCAGCTGGCTTTCGGTAGAGCGACTCCGATCCCGTTCGCGAGTTCTTTCGGACTGAAAGTCAGCGTCAAACATTTCTTTTTTTCTTCGGGTATCCTCTCGCCTTTTTTCTGTTGTATAAAGCCGAGAGCTGGCCTTCGATTTTTCATTGGTGACATGTAGTCACGAGTCGACATTTTTGAAACTTTCTTTTCGTCAACATGTAGTCGCGAGTCGACCTATTTTCTTTTTAAACTTCTTAATTCACCAATACCGGATTTCATTCGCTTTATCAAGGTTTTACTGCGAGCACTACGCGAGCTAACTAGCGCCGTGTCGAAGTAGACATATGTTCATTTGTATTTATTTTTGATTACACCATAATGATATTATGTCGGTGACGTGACGGTGATTTAATATTCGTCGCGAGTAGACACATGTTCTTATTTTACTTCTTCTCGTCTCATCGATATTATTGTCGCGAGTCCAAGAATGAGAGCAAGACGCTACTGAACAGCCAGCAGTCCTAGAATACGCCTGCCGGATGTCATAAGTTTGTGGTACTGTCCTATTTGTGATCGTCCAGCTATCTCGCCGAAGCTCAAATGTACCTTAAAGTGTGTTGGAGTGCTCATGCACGGAACAGGTTTACTCTTTGCGGTCACCACATGTCTAACTTAGGAAACTAGCCAGAACTTAAACGACCTGTAATTTCCGGCTACGGTTGGGGGAGTTGCGACGGGGTATTTTTCACCCGTCACTTAAAACCAACTTGTGTCGGGAATCCGAAATTTTCAAAATAGAACCGGCGTCAAGACGATGGAGCAAGGGTGCACATTCTAACCATCACCAAGGAGCACACGCAGCACTCACAGAAACACTTTTATTTATTTTTGCTTTCCCTCATAATTTCATACTTTCCTTTGGAATCGAGCCTATCAACGGGAAGTATTAGATCAGGAGGAAAGACGTATTGGCAACGGTGTACACTATAATAAATTCGAATCTGGGAACCTTTCCCGCTTGAACCAACTGGAGGTCGCCACCGTCCGGTCAACCGAGACCACAGCTCAACAAAATCGCAACGAGGCACGGAGCCCCGTGCGCACGAGAGAGCAAACTCTCAATAAATTGATTCTCTCTCACCGGAGTGCCACTCGGTCAGAGTTTATGAAAAATTACGATTTTTGTATAATTTGAATAGGTCACACGAACCTCAAAGGTCCTGTTTGTGTAAATGCAACCATTAACCAGGATGCACTTCCGAACACATACGAATCTGCTAACTCGTTCAGTCTTTGATAATTAGTCATGTGATTTCGACGATTCCGTTGATTTTCGACGTTTGATAATTGTATATCTCGATTTTTATGTACTTCTTCTGTCATGTTAAAATCCACTTCTATGCTATCGATCTAACCTACACGGTTCACTCCGGCAAAGGAGACTAATTTATCAATTTACCGATTCGGAACATTCTATGTTGGACTTTTTTTGCAATGTCCGAGAGGGCTCAGGTATGTTAGTTTATTTTCTGTCAAGTTGAATGGTCGAACGAGCGTAAGTCGTCTTACATAAAAATCACTTGTAAATTTACTAACCACGTGTTCCGACCATGAGGCTTCTCCGCTTTTCAAGTTTACCCGCGAATGTTTCTCTTGTATATCAGACTTCGACAAACGAATCATGAGCTCTCAGTACTTTCTTTTCACCTGTCGTGAATACGTATTTGTAATTTTGATCTTGAGTAACGGGATTTTTCTCATAGCAAGATTGTGGGTAGTCAAAAAGTAACGGCAATTGTGATGATTTTGGCACATTGTGCTCTTTTTTGTTGAATAAATTACGACACCTTTTTTTATTGTGTTTGTAAAGTTAAAATTGAGGCCTATGATCCATAATTTATACACCCACCCCCTTTTTCAATAGAGTTCAGATAATTAGGAAGGTTTTACCGTTAAACAATGGCAGAATCAATGACGAATCCGAAAGTTTGAATTTAGATCTGAATTTACAATAATCATAACTTTCAACTCTCTTTTCAGCGCAGGGGAAATCTCTTTCAGGCCGGCAAATTACCCCTCATAACGCTTGACCGCTTTAAGCAAAATAACTTTTTCTATCTGTCGCGCATGCGCATTTAGATTCAAAAACAGTAGCGTAACTACGTTCAGGAAACTTGTTTTCGAAAGAAAAAGTCTCCCCCCCTTACTGAAATACATAAATTTTAAGGGTGAGAAATAGATTTATAAAAAGTTAACAATCACATATGTTTAATGGTCTTTGGAATTTTTTTTTCGAGCTTTTGCATTCGCAAACGCTGTCACCAAATTGCGTACATCAACTTTTTTTGCTTTGTTATTTTCAAATGAAATTACAGCCAGAGAGCTCAATCTTTCTTGCCCCATCGTGTGATCCGGAGCCTTGGGGGCCCGTGTTCCATGGAACACATGGAACACCGATAGTTACGCCACTGTTTAAAAATGCTTTCCAGGAGTAGCCCCATCCGACTCCTTAAAATGAAATCCGTAATTATGCGCCTCCTTTGTAGCGCCACATTACCTTTTTTCAAACTGAACAGCAAAAGATGAACAGATCATGCTAATTTTCGAGTTAATTGCCTCAAGATTAAGATGGAAATAATTTAAATAAAAATTAGATTTACCTCTCCATTTGTTTAAATCTTTAGCATTCCAGTGTTCAATTATTTCTTTGTTTAGACTGTTTCCAAATGCACCATAGCTTACAGGAAAGTTTTGACGTGATTCAAACAAACTTCTTTCTTCTGCTAAATCACTCAGCATTTTCTCGACATCTAAATACAAAAACGTGAAGTAATTTGTAAACAGTTTTTGACAGAATCAATATAAATTCCTTTAAAAAACCCGTACGTTTTATTCTGCGGTTACATAGTTCAATAGCTTGCGTAGCAGTATAGTTTATGAAGTACCCTTCACCAAGACAAACTAAAATTTCATTAGTGTGTTTCAATTTGCCTTCCATCAATGCCTGTTTACCAATAGGTACTAAACAATTTGTGGTTAACTCCAATGGAATTATTTGAAGCCCTTCTAACACTCGTTTATGCTTATTTTGAAAATGAGTCCAAATTTGTGTTTGTTCTTCATTCTTCTGTAAAATCTGTAATAAAATTAATTCAATTATGTTGACTTTATATTCACTAATTGAGTACGAAACGAACGTAAATACTAATTGTATTTATTCCTTTTAGCAGTTAAAGTTCTCGGTCTCACACAGAGATATTGCTCCATCTGTCTAATTCTTTATGCTTTATTCTTGTACTGAAAGTAGTCATTTCTGCGACGATGAAACGAAACAGCGAGTGCACATGCGCGCATGACAAGAATAATTAATTAGGTCCTAGGACTTGAAAGTGCCCGAAACTGTACTACGCGCATGCGTTAAAAACTTGTAAACCTGACTTTTGTTACACAGAGTGTTACATTTTTTAATTTTTAGTATATTTTTAACTTTAAAAGGTAATATTTGATTAAGATTAGTTGAGCGTCAGCCAGTCTGTAAGTAAAAACTAGGAAAATTATAAAAAGCATGTAAGCTAGACAGAACCGTCAATACAATATTCTGGATTACTGATGTGAATTTCATTTATTTTTAAGCGAGGCTAAACTCAGATTATGATAAGCGGAGATGAGAGCGTTCAGAAATGATGTCACGGGTAATTGCTGATGGTTCCATTAAATGGCTTGTATTACTCACAAGCGGAACAATTTAGATTCGTGAGAAATGAAGTCGGTGTAAAAATACAGAAGAAAGAGAGATCAAACCTAACCTGCAATTCTCTTCCGACCTCTCATGGATATCACCGATCTTGATACATCGCTCGTTATAATTAATAAATATTTTCTCGGTCTTAACCTCAATAATCCTTGACTTTTTCAAACGCTCTTCGAGGCGTGCGTCCTACTTGGATAACACAGGCACACGAAAAAGAAAAAATTGCATGTCCACTGAACCAGACCACAATACCTATATGTTTTTGGGGTTCTTGTGGTGAATGAGCGCGAGCGCAGCAAAAACCTGTTATCGCTCAAGATAGGCAACGAAAATAATTTTTTCAATACAAGCAGCTTAAAGTACAAGGTGTAACCTTCAATTTGAGCCCTGCTAACCAAAACTAGAGTGACGAGAGGCGGAAGCTTCCGCACTCATGGACTCGAAAGGGACCGTTACGTCGTGCTCACATGACAGTAGTGAACTACGCGAAATTTACTTAACATAGGATCACTAGATATAGCACTCCGACCTCGATTTGGCCGAGTGCTGGTCTGATGACGTAATCTACAGCGCCGTGGACTGCAATGCAACCAAAATGGCCGCTCGCGATCACGTAACGGTTTCTTTATGATGATTATTCGGGAACCTGGACATCGACTCTCTAGCACTTCTAATGAAGATCTGGCTGAAGGCGATGGGGAATAGCTAGTAAGGATGAGTTTTCTATATGTAAAGGTCCAATAAAGACGTACCTCAGGACGGGTGGAATATAGCAATTTTTTAGCTCGAGATGATACCATGTAGAAAACATGAATTTTGGGGTCTGAAACATTCAACTATTTTTACTTTGTTTTGGTCAACATTGAAACCAAGCGCAACGGTCATTAAGGTGAAAAAATGGTAGTGTTTATACGAACGGACACAAGCCACGCCCCCTGCCCCTTCCAGGATCCGCTTCCCCTTGACGGGTCCGTACGTTTAGACTCGACCTCATTATAGACGTATATAATCGTACGGACTATCCAGACATTTAATATCGGCCCGAAAATCCAGTTTTCTCATTTTCCATCGAAATTACCAGCGTCATTGAAAAAACTTGTACACAACAGTTGTAGATCTAGAAAAATTACACCTTTTCTAGACTTTGACTTTTTTTTGCATAAAGAAACGTTTTGAAGAAAAATTAAAAAGAAAATTTTAAAATGGACCGAACTTCGAGTTTTACGTGTTTCTTTAATATTATTTAGGTAGAAAACTCAAGAAAATATAGTAGCCATTTGTAAACAACTATATTTTCATTCTCTTTTATTTTTTAAAGTCTATTTTACCTGAATAATA
>JAUMHM010000086.1:1667394-1685422 GCA_032362435.1 Melikaiella ostensackeni
TATTTATGATTTTCTGTTTGTCTTTTATTGCTTTCTTCACCTTATTTACTTTTTTAAGTTAATTATCTGAAATCTATCTGAAAGTAATGTGACGTCATCGATTATCTTATCTTAGGGATCGGAGTATACGCTAGATGGCGTCTATGATCCTTCGTTTAGAAAGCATTGAGTGTCCACAGCCTGCGTACAAATACGAGCAATGGGAAGTAAAGTTATTCCCCCAAAGGTTCGCCATCTTAGGTTTTCATGGCTCAATGAGAATACTCTATTATTATGGCTATTCTCCATAGTCCATGACAAACACGTTTGCGGATTCAGTTACACGCCCAATCTTTCCGAGCGTGGCGCTAGTGTTCGATATGTAGGGCAATAAAGCCGCATTTTAACGGAAAATTGTTTATCTGAAAGTACCTTTAAGTAAATATTATTTATATATGGCCCAATAATCTCTAATGATTAGTTATTTCTTTAATTTCGCTTAATTTCTTTTGAGGTTTGCCTTACATTTCGAACAAGAGCGCCACGCTCGGGAAGATTGGGCGTTCAACTTCATCCGCAAACGTGCTCATTTTTCCTTACATTACTTTGGTCTCCTTATGTATTTTCTCCATGGACAGACAGCTTGCCTGCGAAAGTGTATGAGAGTGGAGGAGACAGACCATTCTGATCGTTCTCCATCTCTTTCACTCTTTTGGACTTTCTGCAGACAAGCTGCCTTATGGATGGCCGATACTGACAAAATAATCGATACTTAGCCAACTCGGTTCCGATCTCGATACGTATCGGCCGAAAAAGTATCGATACTAAAGCATCGATACTACCGGTAATTTTATTGCTGTGGTTAAGGGCCGATAAGAGGAGGTATGGAATGGCCATGTTCTGTCTTTCTCTTACGCCTGAAGTATCGATAAGAACCGATAGAGATTGGCATTGACGGTAATTTCCCAGATTTACCATATTTCTTACCAAATTGACGGTATTCACGGTAAATGTGGTGAATCGGGATTTAAAAGAAAAGTAAGAAGAATGCGTTATTTATTTTAGGCACGAAAAAGCCTAATTAAGTAGAAGAGTATATTTTGCGAAGAAAATCGCATGAAATATTATTGGATTATGAAAAAAGTGATAAAGTGTTAATTCGTTAAAAAACATAACCTCTTTCATGTTCATAATATATATAATACACAAACATTTTCCTAACGTATAGCTTCCAATTTTCAATATTTTGCGACCGATTTTCTCATTAAAAATGTGACTGAAGTATGTTGTCCCCTATTTTCGGAATTCGGGGCGTATATTTTTTGACAGCGTCAGGGCGCTATTCTCGAGTATCGCTTTTTAAGCATGCTAAAATTTTAGAACGGTTTTTTAGAAGACTAAAATTTCTAGAGCGCCTTTGGTATTCTGGAGCAGCGCTCTAAACGGTTTCGAACGGAATAGAATGAAAACTAGTGCACCGTTTCTAGTGCGACGTTGCCGATGCGTATTTTCAAGTGGGAGCGGTAAATTGACTAATGACGTAGCGAGTACAGAAGTAAGTGAAACGTTGGGGGTATGTTGGTTCGAAATTACCATAGTCGTGTTTATCGTTGACGGAGTTCGACTTTTTTAATTATTGAAAAATACGTGTTTTTTAGGAGATACAAAACCCTTATCTGTGATTATTATCAACTATTGCAATTATTCATGAGCATTTGTAGAAATTCATACCTTTCTACAAAAAACGATTAAAAAATATGAAAACTGAATGTTCATTTTGAAGTGATGTTTCTACTCTTAGCAGGAAATTCTGCATATCTTTATAATTGTCTGTACGTAATTCTCTAAATAAAAAATTATGAAAAACTACAACCAGCTTTTGGAAATCGGAATCTTCCCTTCTTTTTTTAGAAATTCTTAGTTTAAAAAAATCTTCTTCAGAATTATCGATAAACTGAACCTTTATTTTGGAATTAAAAATTTCCCTATTTTTTTGTAGAAAATGGTATATATTTATTAATGCGTTTACAGAAATTTATATTTTTTAAAGAAACTATATGTGAGAACCCCCATCTAGCTTTTAAATAGTAAATTTTAGTCCTTTTTTAAAGAAGTTTATAATTATAAAGAATAATAACCTATTTGAAACTATCAAAATACCAAAAACCTTTTTTTTAGAGTCATACATTTTCCTATTTTTAGCAGAAAATTTTATTCATTCATAAATGTATGTAGAATTTCGCAATTTTCTAAAAAATAGATGAAAAAATCCAGTTAGCTTTTGTAAATTACAAGGATCACAGTCCGTCTCCTTTTTACCTAACCTCTTTTTTCTAATTTAAATAATCTCATCAAACACCTAAAATCGAGAATTTTGACCCAATTTTCCCTCTTTTAAAAAAGTTTTGATTCATTTTTCAAGAACCATAAACAGAATTTCAAAACATTAGAAAACAAGACGCTTTGAAGGAGATTCTTTTTGATGATACCAGTTTCAAATATTTCCTAAAAGAATAATTGCCTTATTCTGTTCGAAACAGGGCCTTACATGCTTCAAATTCCTCATATCAAAAAAAAATATTGCATTTTCAACCGAATAAATGAATTTTCAACTGAAAGGATTAATTTGCTTTCAAAAGAGACAAATTTTTTACTAAAAAATATAAATTTACAACCGAAAATGGAATACTTATCAGTTATAAAAATCAATTTTGAGCAAAAAAAAAGAAATTCTCAACAAAATAATTAAGTTTTCAACCGAAGTGATGAATTTTTAACCAAAATGATGGATCTTTAATCAAAGAAATGAATTTTTAACAAAGTAGTTTAGCTTCCAAGCAGGTATTTGAATTTCAAACCAAAAGAAATTTCAATTTCAAATAAAAAACAGTTGAATTTAACTAATAAAGATGAATTTTCGACAAAATAGTTGCATGTTTTACCAATAAAAATGATTTTCTAACAAAAACATCAATTTTCAAACTAAAAATACGAATTTTCAATTAAAAAGTTGAATTTTGAACCAAGACTGATTTTTCAGTTAAGACAGAAAAGAAACTTGAACCAAATTGTTAATTCTACTAGCCAAAAAAACGAATTTTCGGCAAAACAGTTGAATTTTCAACCAAATAGTTAAATTTTCAACCAATAAAGGATGAACTTTCAACCAAGAAGAATAATTTTCTACCCTAAAAGAACGATTCAAACCAAATAGTTGAATCAAATAAACCCAATTGCGGAAGAAATATTTGGATTGAAAAAAAAGATCAATTTCCTACCAAAAAAGACTATATCCCTACTGGAAGAAATGTCAACAAAGTTGTTGAATTTCCAAGACAAAGTGATGAATTCGCAACCAAAAATATAATATTAGACTTTTCAACCAAAAATAGTTGGATTTTCTTATGACGTTCTAATAATTCAGTTCGAACTTAAATGCTTAAAAAAGAGAAAAAGGAAAAATGTTATCTTAATAATATTGTTGCTTTTGTGAATAATAATTAATCTCTTTTAACCAATCTTTTTTTGGCAGGGATTTAAAAATGTTTTGAACGTTTCGGAGCTTATTATAACTGGTAAAAATACATTAAAAACAAATTTAGAAGTCCAAGGAAACAAAAACATTTAAAGTAGGTTTTTCAAATAATCATATTTGTGTTTTTCAAAATATTTTTCTCTAGCTTACATACTTAGAAAAATACATTTAAACAAATCCAAACATAAGCACTTCATAATTTTGTTTTTATATATTTTGCATTCTTTAATCTTTTCGATTTCTCGCCATTGTCTTATTATACGTGTGACGTATTTCGTTTTGAGGCTAGTTTTACAAAAATGTGTCACTTTCTCGCCTCTTTAGCGTTCTATTTCTCGTTTAGAGTGGTATCGAGCCACTCTTTGCAAAGTGTTCCAAAATTTAAGCATGCAAGTCATCAATTACAACTCAAAAATACCGATTTACGCCAAACATTCTAAAGTCAGCCATTTTAGCATTCTAAAAAAGTTGACCGATACTCGAGAATAGCACCCCAGGAGTAGTTTCCCATCGGTTGGATTCGATGGTTAATAAGCCGTATGGTCAAGACGTAAGTGTCGTCACGTCACGCCTTGGTAACATGGCGTTCGGAGACCAGTAGAAGATGGCGGCATCGTGCGAGGGCATGTGCCATTCGTGGATCCACAAATCAGGGTGCGTTTATAATGACAGACCCTCGGTAATCCTCGAACGCGGCCGTAAAGTTTTGAATTTTCAGGCCCGGTCGAATCTCGTCAATCTATGATCCTCATCCCATGTCGTTGTTTTTGTTAACCTCAAAATCATCATGAAAGACGGCGATTTTCGTAGCATGAAAAAAAATGTTCGAAAGGGTAAATAATCGATGTGCAATAATTTTAGGTGAGTGCTCTTGAATCGAGGAGTGACCTTCGCTCCTGGTTCTCGTGATTAAGGATTTCTTCTTCCTTTCTCTCCCGCTTTCGCGAAACCCCCCTTATAATGAAAGATTTCTTTCAAGTGACAGGGTTTCAAAACTTACCCTTATTAGATAATGATAATAAGAATAATAATAATTATTATTATTGGGGTTGAGACCGAAAGAGCCCCTGATGCTTGGGTAATATTGTTGCATCCCCTTGTAAGCCTATCCGTGACTCCCAAAGCCCTCTCCATACGGCGAAACGTAACGTAAGCGTAAACACTTAAACAAGTGCGGAGACCTGAAGGCGAACGCTGCAGTCACACCAGTAGCAATTACCTGTACGCACGTATCGGAATGATCTAGAGGAACATTTTTTTGTACATTAAAGATGAATCCTCACCAAATATATAAAAATTATAGAGAAAGTGTAAAGAAAATGTTTTGACCCTGAAAATCTATGTTGAAGTGGCGTTTTTGGCAAGAAAAATCGTTTATTGAATACCACGGACGCTTAGATTTTACATTTCATGTGCTACACATGTTTTTTTTTATAATTTTGATCCGCCATATTAAATCCGTCATTTTGATTTTTAATACTTTGCGTCGGATTTAAAATAAGTGACCCCAAAAAAACCCCGAATAGGATTTTTTGGTCAAATTGGTTTTGTTTTATAATTTCTATGCGCCATATTGGAACCGTCATTTCAAAGTTTTAGATGTTGACTTCTGATTTGAAATCAGCCACCCGAGAAACCCTCATGTAGCCATTTTTAGTCAAATATGTTTAGCTTCGCAATCGTAGTCCGCCATATCAGATCTGCGATTTTGAATTTGGACCTAAATTAATTTACATTTAAGATTTGGATTGAATATGCAAAAATCTATAT
The DNA here is from genome assembly GCA_032362435.1 of Melikaiella ostensackeni. Classification (NCBI taxonomy): domain Eukaryota; kingdom Metazoa; phylum Arthropoda; class Insecta; order Hymenoptera; family Cynipidae; genus Melikaiella; species Melikaiella ostensackeni. Next base: position 1,672,679 of record JAUMHM010000086.1, read on the forward strand.
GAAAACATGTGCAACATATAAAATGTAAAATCTATGCGTCCGTGGTATTAAATAAACGATTTCTTTGGCTGAAAATGCCAATTTCAACATATATTTTCCGGGTCAAAACATTTTTTTTACACTCACTTTATAATTCTCCTATATTCGGTGAAGATTCGACTTCAGTTTGAATAAATGTATTTCCCTAGGTCATACTGATATAAAATTTGACGATTTTCAGACAGAATTTCACAAAACTGTCCGCTAATTATGTGGCGCCACCGTTCAGCGATTTTAAGCACTGCGCGGCCAGTGTCTAAAGTAACTAATCTCGACAGAGCGCATGCGCAGCTTTTTTAGGCGTGTCTAAAGTAATCTTCGAACTGCGCATGCGCAAAAATTGTTCACGCACAGTTTGCTGAAATAAGGTTCTTTAGGTACAATTGAGAAGCATGCTAAGTGCATCCTTAGAGGTTGGTGTTGCACAAAATCAGATGCGCGACTACTTACAATGTTACATCCTAGTGGTCTTCCGACTTTCACAAAAATTTAATTTTGCATGTAAACACAAGCTTAACCCCAAACTTTTTTTTGACTGATTCAAAGGATGGTGTCAGTGTAATCTTGACGAGAAAAAAGGAGGACGGCGAGTGTGATTGCATTAATTGTCCGGTGGTTGCACCGACGTGCCCCATCCTAACCAAACGAAGTTAGGGAAAGCTTGCCTAACCCGATAACGAGTAGGCGTCAACTTCACGGGCTTAAGGAAACTTGGTTCGTGAGAACCGGTAAAGTTTGAAATGCTTAACCGTCTCTAGTTCAGTCCATCAAATTGAGTCGGTTAGATGGTTGATTACGTCTCCGCTCATTAAATCACACAATACTTTGGTTTTTTCTCAACTGGCCAAATGTCCTTAACTCACAAAAATGGTGTTAAAAAAGTACTTATCTTGTAAGTACTCGTAATAGAAGTATGTAAATATAGAAGTCATATAAAATACAAGCAAGTATCAGATTAGGTTAAATGACGGTTTTATATAGATTTTGTGAATTAGTTCTTCCGTTTTGATTACATTATAGTTTCTAGTGAGAAGCGTGAATCTCGTAATGAGAATTCAAGTTCCAAGGAACTTGGGGAAAATTCGTAAAATAGAATGTGATGGAACAAAAAGATCAATTAAATCTCCAGCAAAGCAGCGCCCACCTTTGCCTTGATCCTTCGTGGCTAATTAATTAATTTTTTCAATCTTAGCGAGAATTTAAATCCCACCAAAAATACTACGTGTGAAAAAATTCCGCCAAGTGGATGACTTCTGATATTTTATTTATTTATGTTGAAGGTAATAAACGTTGTGAAAGCAAAGAATGAAGCCAAGTACGAAAAGTAGACTGTTTATAAATGAAGTTTTTTTTAATGAAAGGAATTAGTTCAGTGATTCAGTTTATTAAACAATTTTTTTTATTGCAAAAATAAATTGCTAGTTTAGAGAAATAAGAAAAAAATATGTCGGGTCTGTAATATAATAATTTATTATTCTTATTATTATTGTTGTGGTTGTTATGCTGGTGCACTTATGTTTATTATCTGAACAAAATATAGGCCCGCCAAATTTTTTTTTATTTCTCCGAACTATCAATTTATTTTTGTTGTTAAACAAAAAATTGTTTAATAAACTTAATCAGTAAAGCAGATTCTCTTATTGAAAGGCACATCAATTTATAAATTTCCTACTACGAGTATTCGCACTTGGCTTCATTTTTTGATCTCACAACCTTGTTTACCTTTCACATAAATAAATAAATTATTAATAGTCATGTACTTGGCGGAATTTTTTCACACGCAGTGTTTTTGATGGGATTTTATTCATTTTTTCGCTGTAATAACAAATCCACATACAGTAATAAATTTTTCTGACAGATTTGAAAATTTAAATGTCAATATACTTATCAATTGCCAAGCGTTTCACAACAGTTTGGGTAAAAATTTTGGGTTAACTATGAATAAACACAGTCTTCAATCAATAATATTTTCTGAACCACGATGGTATATTATATAAAACGATATATTTTTTAGTCAGCGATGATTTTGTATGAAAAAATAAATCGATCGATTAATTTTGGCTGTCGGTGCGCCTGAATGTTAAAAATTGTACATTTTTTTATAAATTGAAATCTAACTTCATGGTATGTTAATTTATCACTTTATCTTAAAGAAGTGGCATATGTACACGTTATTTACTAAGTTTATGCAATATGGTGGTCCAAAAATGCATTGGAAATTTTGTTTTCGAATTTTTATACTCTCACTCCCAAATTTGTTCGAATCAACAAAAAAATGAATGCGAATTTTTTTTTGGAAAAAAAAAGTATTTAGAGGTTGCACGAGCCTCACAAAGCTTAACACGTATTTCCCATAAGAAAAAGAGACGTTTTTGTAAATTTGATTCAGAATTTTGCGAGTGTTGGAGGCTTGTCATTATTTTTTTGCGGTTTCTTGTAGTACGAATTGTTCCTAACACATAATATATTACTTTATACTGATAATTACATGTTTGAATAAATTGTTAATCAATTTATTATTGCTTGCAGCAATTTTCTCTTAGAAGAGAGTTATAAAGTCGCGGTATTTTTCGAATTTTTTAACTTGTAGTAAGAACGAGGCAATAGTCAATTAAAGTTAACAAACATGATTGTGAAGCAACTTATTACTATTTATAACAATATTCTCTTAGAATAATGCTAGCAAGTTGCGGTTTTTTCTGAAATTTTCCACTTTTCATTCACTTTCCAATTAGAGTGAGATAATAAATAATTCAAGTTGACAAACATAATTGTTTTAAAAATTTATTATTATCTCTAATAATATTCTCTTTGAATAGTGCTAGAAAGTTGCGGTTTTTTCTAAAATATTCAAATTTCTGTCCACTTTTGACTTAGAATGAAGTGATGATTAATGAAATTTAACAAAAATAATTGTTAAAATAATTTTTTATTTTTATTAATGTTCTCTTTGATTAATGCAAGAGAGTTACGGTTTTTTCTGAAATTTTCAACTTTTTGTTTATTTTTCGCTCAGAGTGGGGTAATAATTATTGCAATTTAACAGGCATAATTGTTCAAACAATTTATTATTGTTTTAACTTTTTGTCCACTCATCAATTATTGAGGTACTAATTAATGCAAGTTTACAAACAAAATTGTTTAAGCATTTAGTATTGTTTATAACTATCTTCTCTTAGAGTAATGCTTGAAAGTTTCGGGTTTCTCTGAAATTTCCAGCTTTTCTTTCACTTTTTTTTATTAACAAATAATAAATGAACATCAACAAGAATAACTTTTTAAATAGTATTTAATTTTTTTCTAAATGAAAAACAAATAAGTTTTTGAAAATGATTCTTCTTGATGTTCATTTATTATTTGTTTATGAGTAAAAAGTCAAAGAAAAGCTGAAAATCTCAAAAAAAACCACAATTTCCTAGCATTACACTAACAGAAGATAGTTATAGACAATAATGAATTGTTTAAACATTATGCTTTATAACGGAAAAGTTGAAAAATTCGCAAGAGAGTGCAACTTTCTAACTATATTCTAAGAGAGAATTGCTCTAAACAATAATAAGTTGTTAAAAAAATTTATTTAAACATCTTATTAATGTTAAAAAGTAACACTTTATGCATAAGATACAATTTGTACTAAAAGAAGCCGCAAAAAAATAAAAAATAGCGCTAAAAAGTCGCGAGACCCAGTTTTTTACTCACAAGGGTTTTTTGGGACTTTATAAATTAGACTTATGGGGGTGAAATTCAAAAACTAATTTTTTATTCCTATTTTATGACTAATTGTGGAGAGAATTGTTAAGTCGCAACTCGATTCACTTGATATTGACGATTCTGAATAAAATTCACAAAAAAATTTTTTTTTCTTTATGGCACTTGCGGAACCTTGAATTTTTGATTTCTATTTTATGACAAATTGTGAAGAGAATTGTTGAGTCGCAACTCGATTCACTTGATATTGACGATTCTGAATAAAATTCACAAAAACATCTTTTTTTCTTCATGGGACTTGCGGAACCTCTATATATCATTAAAAAAAATCAGTAATTTCTTTGTCGACTCGAAAAAAGTTAGGGAGTGAGAGCATGAAAATTAAAAAGAAAAAAGATTTTGGACCACCCTGTTATGCAAAGTTTCATCGAAATCGTCTGCAAAAGCGGCAAATGAACACCCTATTTACTATATCTGTGCAAAGTTTCATTAAAATCGATCAATTGGTTTTGGTTTTGCGTCTGCATATTAGAAATCTTTACGTAATGAGGAAAGTCACTCTTTCCGATTCCTCGTAGAGTTTCTGCTACATAACTTGTGAGACAACTAACAAAAAACTTAACATTCGCGAAACCAAGGAAACATTTTTCTTTAAAAATTTCTTTGAAAGATTAAAATAACAAATTACTTATTCTAACAACAAAAGTCGCTCTTTTCCATTCCTCGCAGAGTTTCTGTTACATTACTTGTAACAAAACTGACAAAAAACTGAACATTTGCAAAACCAAGTAAACATTTTTCCTTAAAAATTTGTTAGGAAGATTAGAATAACAAATCATCTATTCTAACAAAAAAATCACTCTTTCCCATTCATCGTAGAGCTTCGGTTACATAACTTGTAACAAAACTGACAAAAAACTGGACGTTCGCAAAACCCAACACACATTTTTTTACAATTTTTTTTATCAAGATTAAAATAACAAATCACCATTTCTAACAAAAAAAGTCACTCTTTTCGATTCCTCGCAGAGTTTCTGCTACATAACTTGTAACAAAACTGACGAAAACTGAACATTCGTGAAACCAAGCAAGTTTTCTTCCTTCAAAATTTGTTAGAATGATTAAAATAACAAATCATCTTCTTTCATAGTGAAAGTCACTCTTTCCGATTCCTCGGAGACTTTCTGTTACATAACTTGTAAGAAAACTGACAAAAAACTGAACATTCGCGAAACCAAGAAAACATTTTTCCTTGAGAATTCGTTAGAAAGATTAAAAATAACAAATCACCTATTCTAACAACAAAAGTCGCCCTTTTCCATTCCTCGCAGAGTTTCTGCTACATAACTTGTAATAAAACTGACAAAAACTGAACATTCGTGAAACCAAGCAAGATTTCTTCCTTCAAAATTTGTTAGAAAGATTAAAATAACAAATCATTTTCTCTTATAGTGAAAGTGACTCTTTCCGATTCCTCGGAGACTTTCTGTTACATAACTTGTAAGAAAACTGACGAAAAACTGAACATTCGCGAAACCAAGAAAAAATTTTTCCTTGAAAATTCGTTAGAAAGATTAAAAATAACAAATCATCTATTCTAACAACAAAAGTCGCCCTTTTCCATTCCTCGCAGAGTTTCTGCTATATAACTTGTAACAAAACTGACAAAAACTGAACATTCGTGAAACCAAGCAAGTTTTCTTCCTTTAAAATTTGTTAGAAAAATTAAAATAACAAATCACCTCGAATAGTGAAAGTCACTCTTTCCGATTCCTCGGAGACTTTCTGTTACATCACGTGTAAGAAAATTGACAAAAAACTGAAAATTCGCGAAACCAAGCAAGTTCTCTTCCTTAAAAATTGGTTATAAAGATTAAAATAACAAATTCCCTTTTCTAATAGCGAAAGTCACTCTCTTCGATTCCTTGGAGACTTTCTGTTACATAACTTGTAAGAAAACTGACAAGAACTGAACATTCGCGAAACCAAGAAAACATTTTTCCTTGAAAATTCGTTAGAAAGATTAAAATAACAAATCACCTATTCTAACAACAAAAGTCCCTCTTTTCCATTCCTCTCAGAGTTTCAGTTACATAACTTGTAACAAAACTGACAAAAAAACTGAACGTGCGCAAAACTCAGCACACATTTTTTTACAATTTTTTTTATCGAGAGTGAAATAACAAATTACCTTTTCTAACAGATTCCTCGCAGAGTTTCTGTTGCATCACTTGTAAAAAAAGTGACAAAAAACTGAACATTCGCTATACACAGGAACCATTCTTCTTTAAAAATTCATTACAAGTATTAAAATAACAAAACACCTTTCCTAACAGCAAAAGTCACGGAACTTATGAAAATCGTTCTCGAGAATATTTTTTAGTGCTCTTCCAACATTTTTCACGTGTATTTGGCGTTTTTGCCTATGGAATTTTCCGGTTTAACGGTTTAATTATTATACTTGAGGTATTTCTTCAAAGTGAACGAACAAGTGCCGCGCAATTCAAATTTTCCAGGACTACTGAAATGACAACAAAATTCACGATGAATATTTTTTTTGTACTTTTTTATTTTCTGCCAAACATGAATTTCTCAGAGGCTTCATTTTTAAACAGGATAGGCTTTCTCAAATTCAAGCAACGAATTTTAAAAGTTTCTTCATGGAAATTTCAGATTGTTCATAAATTACCGAGTAGTTTTTGAAATTTACTGAAAGTTTCGGAAATTTATGGAAACTGCCGGAAATTTACCATATGACAACTTTTGAAAATTCATGAAAACTTTCTGAAATTTATGAAGGGTTTTCAAAGTGTGCGGAACGTTCTTTGGAAGTATGGGCATCTTTTGGAAAATATGGGAATTTATGCAAACTTTTTGGAAAGCTTTAGAAAATTACTGAAACTTTTAGAAATTTATGCAATGTTTTGAAAATTTACTAGAAGTTTTCGAAACAGTGGAAGGCTTTCGAAATTTGTAAGGGTCTTTAAAAATGGACTTTAAAAAAAAAACGAAAATTTAGGGAAGTATATGAAACTGTTCAGTTTTTATTCTTGGTTGAGATTCCTATCACATTTTTGAAGGATTTGATGGTCTTTTTCTACCTTAGAGACCAAGCTGCAGGAGACTGGTGCCCTCCTCAGTGTACAACACAAACCGATCATAACTCCTTTAGTTCTAGCTTGGTTTTCATACTTTCCTTTGCATGACAGAAGTTTGATAGGACTGACGTTATGAATGGACACTCCACCTTATGATGATTCAGCTGCTTAATTTGGACATGATTTTATACTTACGGAATAAATTTCTTGTATGAAGTTGTAGTTGGGTGTATACTTTCAACAATGAATAATACGAATAATAATGTAGCCTTGGATAGGATTGACACTTCTGTTGAAAGAAGGCATGCCCCCGGAAAAGTTTCAGGCGATGAATGGAGATTGGGTGTGCGGAATGCTAGAGAGAATTGCGGGATACAATGCGCGAAAGGGAGCTAGATATTTTGTGTGTACCGGAAACAAAGAAGAAGGGATGTGAGGTAAGAAACATAGAAAACAGACTCGAACTTTGGTCAGTGGTAGGTAACGAATCATGTGGTAGCCAAGGAGTCGGTCTGATTATAAATGAGAGAGCAAAACAACGTGTCAAAAAGTATGAATGTGTATCGCCCAGATTACTATGGATTAGAAAGAAAGTGGGAATCAGAAGGCTATTTATTATTGCATGCTGAGCTCCAGTTGATGGTGACAAGAGGAATGTAGAAGATACCTTCTGGGACTCGTTAAATGATATATTCGGGACTTGCGATCCTGGAGAAAGAATAATTTTACTCGAAGATATGAATAGCTGGGTTGTGTGCGGAACGGATCACTACCTCTTAGTTTCAAAAATGAGTGTAGGTCAAGGGTGAAGAAGAAGAAGCATTAATAACACAACCACACACAAAAATTTCTGGCCTGGGGGTCAGACTAAGTTTATTATATGTTTTTAGTGTCGTTAAAACCGCATTCGAAGTCCGTTTCACCCCATCACGTCAGATTTTTGACGTAACCTCAAAAATTTTTCACAGCCACACAAAAATAAAAAATGATTCTGGCCTAAGGATCAGGCCATTTTTACTATGTCTTTGGGATCGCTGAACCTGAATCCGAAGTTCATTTTCACCTTATCACGTCAGGTTTTTGACGTACCCTCAAAAAGTCTTCACAGCCACACAAAAATGAAAAATAATTCTGGGCTGAGGTCAGGCCATTTTTACTATATGCTTTTGGGATCCCTTAAACCAAACCCCAAGTCCAATTTACTCCATTATGTCGGGTTTTTGACATAACCTTGAAAAAATATTATGATCCGAGCCCAATTAGCCCGTTATACTTAATATATTGAATCCCATAAGCCCTTTAACCCACAGCCTTTCAACCCCTTGAACCCATAACACCTTGAATTCATAACCGCTCAATCTTATAACCATAAATTCTAATAACTACATAACTCTCATAGAGAAATCTATCATGACCCAACATTTCTACAAGACTCATCTCGCACAAGATCAGTCATTTTTGTGTGAGAGACTAGTGTATTGAAATCTTTTGTATCATTCAAACAAAACAAATAATCTACTACATATTACGAGGATATTTCGACACATGTTGTTTTATATTTTTCCTCATAGAGCTACTTCTATATCTACAGCACTGTCATGCCTGTATCTGTATTCAGGGCACCACCACGCGGCGACGGCGGGCAACGGAGCGATTCCGTTATCCGGCTGAGTTCCTGGATTACGGCGTTGATGCCGTCATGGCAGGCACAGACACAAGAAAAAAGATCGAAGTCGTCTCAAAATCACATAACTGTGGTCCAGATCATAACGTCTTTTGTTATATTTGCTCCAAGCTCGAAATAAGCTCTTTGCGGCAAAAAATCGATGACGACATTCGTGAAACTTTCAAGGAAATTTTTGGTTTGGAAATGGATAAGCTGGGGATAAACAAATGGATCCCTAACATTATCTGCAATAGTTGCAAAAAGATGCTGAATTGTGGGAAAGAGATAAGAATAGAGAGTATATCAAGTACTTTATTCCAACGATTTGGAAATGTCCTTGCTATGAAGAAGATTGTTTCTTTACAATGAAATCAAGGATTTCAACGTTAAAAATAAAAATAAAATTATTTACATCAGTGTTGCATCAGTAATAACCCCAATTTTCGTTGCACAAAAGAATGGCAAAACTGATTTTAATCGTGTAATTGAAGATAATGAAGCGATGAAAATTGATGGAGAGTCTGCTAATGCGTCTAAATTTAGATTGATGATGACGACGAAAGTGAATCAGACTGGGCTCCAATCACCAAAAAATCGTCTGCTCCATTCTTGGTAAGACAGTCTGAATCAAATGATGTTGTGCGAGATTGAGGCTTACCTAGAGGGTTCAGAGTTATTAGCTTCATTTTTGAAGAAAAAAATCTTTTAGAACCCAAAACAGAAGTACTTGTTTATCGAAATAGAGTATTACGATTCCGCAAATACTTCAAAAAAGATGAAGATTCATCGCCAGTATTTTGCACTGATGTAAAAGGTCTTATCAATGAATTGAAAGCGAATTGCTATGATGCTGAAAATTGGAGACTTGTCATACATTTTTCTAAGCGCAGTATAAAGGCTGTTTTACTCCACAATACAAATGTATATGCTCCAATTCCTTTAGCCCACTCTACTGTCACGCAGGAAAAATATAAAAATATGGGAGTGCTTTTGCAAAAAATAGGCTACGATACTCATCAATGACAGCTTTGTGGAGAGCTGAAAATATAAACAATTTTGCTTGGATAACTGTCTGGATTCACAAAACATCCTTGCTATTTGTGCTTGTGGGACAGTAGAGATCGTGCAAATCGTTATAAAAAAAAATGGCCAACAAGATCATCGTTCGCACCTGGTACACGTAACATCATCCATCATAACATCATCATCGAAAATTCTAATTCCTCCTTTCCACATAAAGCTCGGACTAATGAAACAGTTCATAACAACTCTTGATAAAACTGGACGATATTTCCAATACCTCGTAAAAAAATTCCCTAAACTGTCTAAGTCTGAATTGAAAGAAGGAGTATTCGACGGCCCACAAATCGGAACTATGTTTAGAGATAATACCTTCGTTAGTTCAATGGATCGATTGGAAGAAAGCCTGGCCTAGTTTTAAGGTAGTGGCCCAAAACTTTTTAGGAAATACGAAAAGTCCTGAATACAAACAAATCGTTGCAAAATGATTACAGACTTTTGAACGCTTGGATGTCTTATGAATTTGAAGTTACATTTTCTGCACTCTCACCTTGATAGATTTTCCGACAATCGTGGGGACTTTAACGAAGAGCAAAGCGAACGGTTCTACCAAGATATTAAGATAATGGAAACTCGTTATTAAGGAAGATGGGACGAAAACATGATGGCGGATTTATGTTGGATGCTGAAGAGAAACACAGAGAAATATGATGGAAAGCGCAAACGGAACCAATTGCACAGATCACTCAATCAAAAAAAAACCCGTTATAGTTAAAAAAAAGAATGACTATAATTTTATCTACCTGTCATTTGTTATTCGTTATTTATAATTTTAAAGGTTATGTGGTTATTGGAATTTTAGGTTATAGGGTAAGGAGGTTATGGGGTCAAGGGGTGAAGGGGTCGAATGGTTATGGGGTTAAGAGATTATGAGGTTCAATATATTAGGTATAACGGGCTATTTGGGATTGAATTATAAGATTTTTTGAGGTTGTGTCAAAAACCTGACATGATGGGGTGAAATGAACTTTGGATTAGGTTTCTGCGACCACAAAAACATACAGTAAAAATGGCCTAACCCCCAGGACAGAATTATTTTTTATTTTTGTGTGGCTGTGAAGACCTTTTGAGGTTATGTCAAAAACCTGACATGATGGGGTAAAACGGACTTCGGATTCAGTTTCAGCGACACCAGAAACATATAATAAACATGTCCTGACCCCCGAAACAGAATTTTTTTTGTGTGGCTGTGTGACAAGCCGAAGCAGACGCGAGTTAGAATAGAGAATTCGCAGAAATCAGATGTATTATTGGAATACCGTGAAGAGCTGAATAAATATTTAAGACATCATGAGAAATACTGAGAGACTGATTTGGACAATAAAAATGTAGAGGTTGCACGGATAATACTACGGGGTGGCATCTTGAAGAGTGCATCTGACGTGTGCGGTACTGCGACTGTAGGAAGAAAGGCTGGAGATGCTTGGTGGAAAGATGAAATCCGCGTGGCTGTCATTGAGAAAAAGCAAGCGTACTCGAGAACGTTAAATAGAAAAGGTCTTAGCGATGAGGAAAGGATCAGATTAGAAAATGATTATAGGGATGAAAATAGGAAAGCCAAGATACTAGTCAAAGATAGCAAGGATAAAATCAAAGCGGAAGAAGATAAAAAAAATGCAAAATGACTTTGAAGGAAACAGGAAATCATTTTGGAAATGGGTTAAGAAGATACGGAAAGGAAGTTCTAGTACTGAGGTAGTCGGAATTAAGAATACTGATGGTAAAAGGCATAGGGTTTGGACAAAGTGAAAGACTGTGTGAGATTTTTTCAAGAAATTGTATGGAGGTCAAGCCATGGAGCATAACAACCTTTACATTGATGAGAATACGTTAGACAATCTCGTTCTAGGTAACGAAGAAAGAATCAATATCGACGACATTATACCTGTGATTGAAAAACTAAAGAATGGTAAGGCTGCTGGTATGGATGGTGTCACCATGTCATAGATGGTGTATGATGCTGAAATGCTTGAGAGCGGTGGCGGATGTCTGTTTGTGTGGTTGAGCGAATTTATGAATATGTGTACTGTGCACGGTGAAATTCCAAATGATTGGAGAAAGGCGATTATCGTCCCAATCTACAAGGGAAAGGGTGGTAAAGGCGACTGTACTAATTATAGAGCGATTAGTCTACTAAGTGCCTTGGGCAAAATATTTATCAAAATATTTATTGAGAAGGCAATGAGAATAACTAAGGAAAAGATCTGGGAAGTTCATTATGGATTTATGCCAGGGAGATCATATGCGGATCAGATATTTAGCTAGAGGTAGATCATAGAAAAAAGTTTGAGGGTAAACAGAAAAGTTTTCTGTGCATTTGTTGATCTGGAAAAAGCTTTCGATAAGGTGAATAGATCTAAAATTTGGGAAGTCCTGAAAGAGAACGGAGTGAATAGTTGGCTTCTATGAACAATAAAAGCAATATATATGGGTAGTAAAGCAAGTGTCAGAGTGAATAGACAATTGAGCGATTGGTTTGATATTAAGCAGGGCGTCAGGCAAGGCTGCTTTACATCCTCCTTGATGTTCAATGTATACATGGACAAATGTCTAAGAATGGCCCTCTTAGACGAAAAAGGTGTTGATCTCAGGTCAATGAAAGTACGTGAACTGGAGTTTGCAGATGATAAAATTGTTACGGCAGAATCAGTCGACGATGTACAGAGAATGATGAGCAGACTAGACACCAGCATAAAGGGTATGGGTCTTAAGATTAACGCAAATAAAACAAAACTATCGTGTTTCAAAGAAGGTGTGAGAAAACAGTATGCAACATTGCCTTAAATGAAGAGAGGATAGAAAAAATTGATGAGTTCGTGAATCTTGGAAGTTTATTCATTGCTGATGGAAAGATAGATGCAGAGATATTCAGACGTATAAACGAGGGTAGACAAATTATCGGCAGTTTACAAGCTATTACTAGAAGTAAGAATGTAACGAGTGAAGCTAAAACTGCAATATATAACTCGGTCCTTCTACCCACAGTGGTATATGGTAGCGAGAACTGAGCGTATAAAAAAATATGATAGGAGCAAAGTAGACGCGGTTAGCATGCAGTTCCTGCGAAATATGTGCAGTAAAACGTTAATGGACAAAGTCAGTAATGAGTGGGTTCTCAAAGAATGTGGTGTAGAAGAAACATTGTTTGACAAG
>JAUMHM010000086.1:1695637-1709097 GCA_032362435.1 Melikaiella ostensackeni
TAAATATCCCGTGTCTTTATGACCGAGTGTCTTGGGTACAGCTTACATCGTGGCAAATGGAAGAGATCCTCTCCTGACAATGGTCAGGAACCACGAGATGATTGGCAATGAAGCGTTCCTCTACAAAGCCGCGGAGCAGGCGACCGAGACCCTTGGCCTGGGTCTCAACATCAGAAGTGAGGAAAGCGCATTACTCCATCCAGGTGCCTTACTTCTAAAAGCCCAAGTAAAGAAAGCAGAGGTGAACAACTTCATCGAACAGCTCCACGACAAGAAAATGCGCGGAAACTTTCAAAAAAATGTAAAAGATCAGTCCGTGTCGATGGAGTTGACGTTTGCTTCACTTAAATCATCCAGACTTAATTCAGGCACAGAGGGTTTCATTTTCGCGTGTCAGGACGGTCTCACTTGCACCTTGGTATACCGTAACCGCATCTTACGTGGAGAAGTTTCCAGTGACAGGTGCAAAGCGTGTCATGCACATTCTGAGCACCTATGACACATACTATCCGGGTGTGCCACTCAAGCGGGAACGACGTATCTCCACAGGCACAATGCGGCTCTGAGAGTGCTTTATTATCATCTTTGTCGCTCTTATGGTGTTAACCGTGACCCTGCCCTGCTGAACGCTCCCAGAGAGATAAAATCAATTGTCGAGAACGAGTTGTGCAAAATTTACTGAAACTTCGACTTCAGGCTAAAAGTTGTACACTCGAGACTTGACATCATACTCCTTGTTATCGGTGCTCTCAGAGGTGCGAAACCATTACTGGTTGTCCTTACGGCTCACGAGGGTTCCGCCGGCCCTTCATCCTGATTCCACCGTACGATGTGGTCACTTATCTCAAGGTTGTGAGTCGTGGCCATGGGTGTGATTTAGCGAGGTTCTACTGGGAGCCAGTATCATTTTCATAGATGGCAGTCGCTCCCAGAAGGACCCTGCGGTAGTTGTTTGACCAATTCTTCGTTTATATATATATATATATATAGATGTTATTGGTTTTGGCTAAGTGAAATGTTTAATTTAAATTGATGGAAAATCAGTTTTTGTTTACTGACCGTAATACTGAATTTTTTTAAGTAACAAGAAAAAATCGCCCTGTGATATAGGAGAAATAAATAATTATCTACTGCGGCTTCGGTGGCGTAATTTATTTAACACTCCACTCATGAAAAGTGGCGTTCCCGGTTCAAATCCGGGCCGAGGTAGATTTTTTCTTGTTTCTCCAAAAAATGTAATATTAAGGCCAATAGACAAAAACTAATTTTCCATCAATTTTAATCAAACATTTCATCTGGCCAAAACCAATAACATCTATATATATATATATATTTGTCAATGTGTCGACCAATCCCATACTACTCCTTCTCTGCATAAGTTTCGAAGGTTTGTTACCATTGACGACAAGTACGCGGTAAACTGTGATACATGAGTTATGGTACCTAAAAATATCTTTACGCTTGCAAAGTTTTTTGGGTCTGGAATTCTTTTGATTGCTTTGATTCTGATCTCGTAAATTCTTGCACTCTTTTCACTCAGAACATGGCCGATATACTTAACTTCGCCTAATCCTATTTGTCAGTTCTTCTCGTTAAACTTTACCCTATTTTCTTTCCCAATCACTAACACCTGTTCTAAACTCATGTCATTCTCTTCCTAAGTTCGCCCAGTCACGAGTATATCGTCTATATAAACTCTCATTCCTTCAACCGACTTAAAGAATTCTCGAAACGTAATGTGAAACATTTCTGGTGTCAACGAGATGCCAAACGGTAATCTGAAACATATGTGACGACCGAATGGATAAATGAAAGTAGTCGTCACTGAACATTTCTCATCTAATTTAATTTTATAAAATCCTTTGTTAGCATCTAGTTTTGAAAATACTCGTGACCCGGTTAACTCAGTCGTTAGCTCTTCGAAACTCGAAAACTTACAATGTTGCTGTTTCTCTCGGACACTCGGACGCGCGTTATCAACTAACTTAATTTTATGCCTAACCAAACGCCGAACAATGTTGGTACCGTGAACGTATTCCCATTCACTGCAGCTCTTCTGTGAAATCGACGATTCTTGAGCTGGCACATGTCCCGCTCCCGCTGATGAACCGCCGCTATTCATCGCTCTTGAACTGTTGTCATGCTGCTCTCGTGCGATACACTTGCTCGCATCCCCTCTATGATATTGTTGGAATGACTTCTTGATCACATTGATATCAGTTATTTGCCATTAATTTCAGCTGCTTGTTGTTTGCTCCGCCGCTTTTGACATTTCTATGGCCTTGGCTAGTGTGAGAGCTTATTCCACCAACAATTTTATTTTGAGGTTAGCACCTCGGACACCTTATACTATTTTGTCTTTTATTAGTCTGTCTTGCGTATTGCCGAAGTAACAAAGCGCACTTATTCGAAGCGCCGTTTCACCGAAAATATGTAGCAACAAAGTCACTTTTATTGTTTTGTGTCTGGCCATTTCCCACGACGCTATCATGTACATTTGAAAAGTCTGTTTCCAAATTTTCCACTCTTCTGAGAGGTTTTCGGCAATTATATCTGACTGACAAGGTGACATTATTGTCTCCATTTTCCTCAACTGTTGATTGGCGACTTCTCCCTCACTATTATTCTTCTTCGTTTCATCTAATTTTTCTCAACTCTCTTTCAAGTCCGGCATTTCTAATCTTTTCCTATTCTTCTCTCTCTAACCGAGATTCTTCATACGCCTTTTGAGCCTCTTTTTCTATCTACATGGCTTGTCTAGCCTTTAATCTTTGTTCTTCTTTAGACATGCGGCTTCTCGAACCATATCTCGCGTCACTGTCCTCTTATCGCTCTTATTCACCAATCTTTCCTTATTTTCACTATTATGTTAGTCACATGACCGACCACGTCATGATAAGCGATTATAGAACACGAGTACATGTAAGAGAAAAAGTTTATTCAGGACCAAGAATATAATAAGTTTAAGTATGCTTTGCGAATGCCCAAGCAAAAACTGGCATCGCTGCGAAGCGGGCTCCTCCTCGTGCCCGACACAGTGTTGCCAGATTGCTAGCTTGAGAAACTGATGACAAACCGCTTATCATTCGTCTTAAAGGCCTTGTTTTGATCTTTCTGGGCGTTATATTTCTTGTGTCTGACCAGCATAGCAGTTAGGACATACAGTTTCTGTCGGAAGGAATCAATCACTTCGTCCAGCGTAGCGTCTGATGTTGTGGACGGAATATTGCGTGGAAGGAAGATGTCCGCCACGTGACTAGTCAGCTTCTGCGCTCTGATACTTAGCCTATATTGCGTCAGCCTGCCCAGCTTGCATCTTATTTTGTTGATCTCGTTTTCAATTCTCTCCTTCCATTGAGGATTATTTCTACCCCTCCGACTAGCGGTGTTATTACCCTGAGGTCTATTTTTCGGTTCTGCTTTCCTGACTGTGGGAACTGCATCAGTGGGTTGCAGCTAAAGAATTCGAATGCATTTTTGTTGGAGTTGAATTGTTTGTACTAATTCAATATTCTATATAGGCGTGTACTGGTATATACAATCAGTCACGGACGCATTTTTAAAATGCAATCAAGTGATCTGATAAGAGAAGTATGCCTCATTTGACATATTGGGCAGTCTGGTTTCCTCCCCGTCAACCA
This sequence comes from Melikaiella ostensackeni, assembly GCA_032362435.1. Classification (NCBI taxonomy): domain Eukaryota; kingdom Metazoa; phylum Arthropoda; class Insecta; order Hymenoptera; family Cynipidae; genus Melikaiella; species Melikaiella ostensackeni. The sequence continues at coordinate 1,699,279 of JAUMHM010000086.1, forward strand.
CAGACTGGGCTGCAGCCAAGTCAATGATGGAGGAACCTACAGCTGAAGGTGGGATTCAAACCACCAGAGCCTCGGAAAAAGTACATAGAAAAATTTCAAGAGTTACCGTCTCTGGAGTCAAACCCCTTAAACATAACGGTAAGTCCGAGCGCCTACCTACCTGAGCCACCGAAGCTCAAGATCCGTTTTTTCACCCACTCGAAGTTAGTAAACATTAAGAATCGAAAACAAAATAATAAATCATTTTAAACTTGCTCTGAAAACAGTTGATTGTGTGGGTACTTGTCTGTCATTTTCTGTACTTTCCAACATTTACAACATTTACACGTCATTACTATCAAAATGACAAAACTTCGAATCACTAAGAACCATCGTATATAAAAGGCTTGCATACATAACTATCTACACGTGTAAGAAGCTGGTACCCTATTCTTCATATTCCAATGTATCGTAGACGCTTACTTGTGATTACTGCAATTGATTCGTAAACATTCTTACTACACAGGTACAATACTTACATAGTTATACCTATTTTTAGTACTGAAAGTAGTTCTTACTGTGCATAAAAAGATCATACGCCCCTCTGAAAAAGCGTGGTAATATGGCTTGAAGAGTTTGTAGGAAGTCGGGGAGTTCCTCAGTTACTCCCACCAGAAGATAATGCCTTTGAAGATTGCGCTTCGCTTCTTCTAATGCCCATTTATTACCAACTTCCCTGAAATTATTATTACAAACATTAATCAGGTAAAATAATTGCCGTTCTAATTAAATCTTTATTATAGACATTCAAATCAAATTAAGTTGCACCGTTTAATTTTTTCGTATTATTTATTGAAATAGGTGCTTCCGATATTAACGCTAAGCAGCGCTCCGAATGCTTCCAACCAAAAGTAAGAGCCACCGGAAGTGACCAACTAAAGCAACGTGATCAGTTAAATAAGACAACACATAGCAGAGTACCTCGAGTCCAATGCATCAGTTTGCGAAATTCGTTTCGATATTTTCACTATCTACTACTATCCACTACTATCTATCGACTACTATCTATCTACTCCTCATATACTAGTTTTACCTCCCGTGCTGCACCCCACACTACCTCTAAATTTTCATACCAGCCGCCATTTTTTTAACTTTAAAACTTTAAAATTATTTTAACGACATCTGAAAGTTCTTTCCAATATTGACTGATATTTATCTTGTTTCTTGCATAAATTCCTGTAAATATGTTTAATATACTTTCTGATCATATACAAAATATATACAGAGGGTAGCAATTAACAAACTCATAGTATATCAAAGATTTTAAATATTTTTCTATTTTTAAAAAACTTATATAGATGATGAGGGTTGCAAACTACTAACATCTAATTAATTCTCACCATACGTAGTATATATGCTGTGTATAATGTTCTGAAGTGTCGAAATTTGTCAAGTAAAATTTTTCAAAAAGATTTACGAGAAAATTCTACCATACGTATTAGAAATTGAAGATGTTAATAGCAACGTCATTACATAAATGTAATTTTTGTAATACATGCACGGAATGTTCTATTTTCGGGGCATGCATAGCGTGCAAAAAGTGACCAGTTCTGAAACCCTGCTAAAAAACAGTTATAAGAAGGCTTTTCTTCAACATTGCATGAGAAACGCGAGTTTTCTACGTTCCGACCTTTTTTTCCCTGTTACGACTTTTTCCCCTGTTACCGAATTTTTTTTTCTGTTGTTTTCTCCGGACGAAAAACGGCTTTACGAGTTGATGTTTGAGGTACTGATTGTGAGTACTGACTAGTGATTCCATCAGTCCGAAGCAATGAGTTGCCACAAATCATTGACACATTACCATAAATTATCGACACTTCTTCCCGGAAATCTTTGGATACCGTAAATTTTCGGAAATTTTCGGTAATTTATAAATTTATCGAAAATTAAAAAAATTATCGCAAATTACGGTATTCTAAAGTGTCGAAAATTTCCTTAAATTTTGGTAATTTATGGTAATTCAACTATAAATAAAAAATTTTTGTAGAAACTTTGTTTTCATAATTTCTAAAATCGAAAATTCGCTGCATTTCCTATTCTGAAAAAATTGATGTAACGAGATATTGTGCCTATTGTTGTCGAAAACTTGACTGGATTTCATTTGCACTAAGGTGGCGTATTAGTAGGCTATTTTTAGTTTTGTTGGTTAAATATTAATTTGGTAAGATCATTAAAGTGTCGAAAAGTGACAATACATTAAATTTTAAATTATTTTGTCAAATTTGAAATTTTGTGATTTTTAAACGCGATTTTGTTCGGGTTAAAAGTTTGGCTGATTGGAGTCCTATTTGGATGGCACTTCGTAAAAAACAAAATTTTTTTTGATGAAAATCCTCTTCAAACGTATATAAGTTTTTTCCTTTTGCATGCAAAATATTATGTTTTTGACAGACTTTTTCACAATCTTTCAACTGGTCATAACTTCTTTTAAAGAAGTCCAAATTTGGTCTCCATTTTCAAAAATCACAAATAAATTTGATTTTTTCTCAAATTTGGACCAATTTATTTTTCTTTTTTTGAAAATAATCTAAACATAGACTGCACGTGTTGGATAATTTTTGTGTCCACCCAATTTGTTCTATAATATAAAAAATAATTGCATAGTACCACACCCTCGTTAGCATTTATTCATCATAGACAAAAATTGGGGTGAAAAAAAAATTATCGAACATATGGAATTTATGTAATTTTCTCCGTAGAATCGAATGACATATTCAATTTTTCAGTAACTCACAGATTCAAACATATTGTTTAAACAATTTTTGTTTAAATAATTAAAAAATGAAATTTTTTTCTAGGAGAAATCAGCTTTTAATGAAATGCTCTCATCCTAATACTAACTTTTTTGTTATGTATATTAGTCTGCCCATGGGCCTTAATAGTTTGAGAAATTGTTTATAACTTTATAAATTGTTCATAAATTTTAAACTTATTACAACTTTTTGTTACTATATATCATTGTAATAAAAAACTAGGCTCCAACTGTAAACTTTTCTCTCATCGGATCTCTATCCTTTAGCATGTATTAACAGTATTATTGTAAATTGTTATATCGACATCCGTAGAAAAAAAAGGGAACGAAACAATATTTTTTGTTTATTTTATTTAAAAATGTTCAAATATGATAATCAATCATCATACTTGAAAAATCAAGGGGGAAGGTGTGATGTAACAGTGACCATATGCTAATTATATTGATCGCATGACATGAATATACCTTGAAAGAATAATCATCAACCCTCACGCTTAGATCAAAAGAGAGATTCATGAAACAATCGACAGTACACCTGAGCGGTTGTGCCGAGAGGAACACGAAAGGGTGGATCAGTCCCGAGTTTAGAATGCTAGCATGCAGTGCGGAGCGATCAGAGGTTGGTTGTGACAAAGTGACAAAACCAAGAAGCAAGGACCTCTCTTGATTCCCACACCTAAAAGCCCTATCTAAACACCTGTAAAGTCAGTGCAGTTTTTTTAGCCAGGCGATCAACGCAGTAATGCAGTAATGTCTCTGTTTACATCTCAGTCAAAAATCAGTGACGTCAGTAACAGAAAGCCCAGCCATTGTAATTACAACCCCAACAGAATTTAACGTCTCCTCAATCCAGAGAGTCTACAAGGGAATGAACGCTCTCAATTCTACACCTAACGGTGAGTCTTTATCAATTCGTCCATTTAACATTCCTTCTCTAATACTCATTTATCTGAACAATAAATTATTAACTGGTTCTTTCCAGTTTGGGGAATCTAGTCTCAACGCTATCCAGCTTGCTACTTAAATACATATATGTCCTTCAACCTTCGTGTCTCTTCATTACAACATTAAACTCTTGCACCTTTTTTGATTAACTGATTTTGTATTGTAAATTATGTGTACTGACACCTTGACTTGTCTGCTCGTCCCCAAGTTGTGATCTCTCGCGATTTCAACGCAATCGAGCGAATTAGAGAATATGAATATATGGGTACGTTTTAGGACGTAACACAAAGGACATAATATAATAAGAATATAATTTGATTTATTTTATAATAGATTCTTCAAATTGATGGTGCATTAGCTACACGAAATTCTGATAACAATTACAATCTTGGAAATGTTCCCTATCAACTGACAATCCGTTCAAACACTTCTGTTTCCGTCTTAAAAAAAACTATGAAGTGAAGGATATGCGTCAATGCGGACCTAATAGAATTACAAAATATTAGGCTATACAATAATTCTCTTATCAGTAAGCAAATAATTATATTCATTCATCCACAATAATTCATTTTCATAATTAATTCTGAATATTTTCTATGAAATTGTGGAGCATATGGAGACGAAAGTCACTAATAATATTTCATTCCCTAACTCATATGCTAAAGTTGCTAAAAGTTGCTAAAAGTTGCTAAGAAAATAGTTATTCTGAAATTGAAAATTTAAGGTGTTCAGGTATACATAAAAACTGTTTTTCAAGTCCTGGAAATTCCGGGAACCGGACAAAACTTTTGTTCCATTTCATTACTGCCAGTCAAACAAAACAATTTTGATCCAATTATAAATATCCTTTCAGATATTATAGATTTTCGTCCAAATCTATAGATAGCAGATCAAAGTTAAGTAAAAAATATTTTTTTTCTATCAATAACGGAATAAAACAAAAGCTTCGGTCGCGCCCCTGCCTGAAATATCAATTGATTAACAAAAATATCCATTATTCCTGCAGGTCAATTACGGATGAAACTACTATATTCCACTCGGTGTATGCATCTTCATACAAAAAAGATAAAAATGGCGATAAAAGGACAATGTGTCGAAAACACAATTTCTCGAGGTCCATTTCCCAATCGCTCGTGTGTTATAGACCCATTTGTCGAGGGTATGGTGCAACTCGGTCAATCAACCAAAAAATTCCAATGAAGGAGAAATTTACATAATTATTGGATAACATAATAGAATAAAATTTTATTACCGACACATAATAACTAAAACCTCCACTTAAAAGAGAGAACGCAGGTTAATAAATAAATAAAGAATATTAAACACAGAGTTGCAATTTAAAAAAAGTATTGAAAGACTTTCTTCTGGTTTCCTTATTTAAAAAGGTAAAGATTATTATTGCTCTAATTCATAAACTCACAAAGTACCTGAAATAATAAATATCTGAAATAACATAAATTGGATATAATCATGGAGTTCAATTTTGTCATAACCTAAACAACATAAAATGTGATCTCACAATCCATAGTCGACAATTGGTTCATAAAAGAAAATGCCGCAGAGGTACCCATGAGAAATGCGTAGTGCGAGAGATGGTGGCAAAAGTGTGATTCGGGAGAGAAGAGGGCACATGGTGTTACCCTGAAAGACGCCCTTCTGGAAGGTGACGCTACTAGTTGTCACACGGCGTTTTCCAGATGAGGTAGTGAACCTGGTTTTCTAGAAGAGCATCAAACTCTCTATGCATCCCACTATGTGTGGATGAACCTTCAAGCTTTCCAACAGACAGCTGATGAGTCTATGAGAGGTTGAATTGAAAGCTTTCTGGTAATCAATGCAGCCCATCGACAGACTGCGATAGTAGGCTGCAGCGTTTTTGCAGAAGCTTTTGTCGATTAGCAGGTTTTCCCGACAGCCTGCTATACCTCTTTTCGATCCCCGTTGTTCGTAAATCTATCTTCACATATGTCCGATTGTCCGAACAGTCCTGTCGTTCGCGATAGCTGTTAAGATCTTATATAGCGTGTTTAGACAAATTATTAGACAGTAGTTCCTTGGGTTGGACAAGTCGCCTTTTTTCGGTAGGAGTACAGTGCGCGCTAAAACTAGCCACTGCGGGATAGGCGTCTCCGACTTTAAATATGAGGTAAAGATCCGGGCCACATGTTGGTGTGTAGAAGTAAACTACTTCCAGCAGAAGCTCTTGATACCATCCGGTCCGGCAGCGGAGCAGTTCTTCGTGCCCCTTAGTGATTTCTTCACCTCTTCGGCAGTGATTGGTGAACATTGTTCCTCGGACTTTATGAGGTTGTCGCACAGCTTCTTGGAACGCATGCTGTTCTCAGTGTGTTCATGCAATGGGTATTGAACTTCGTAAATCTCTCTCCAAAAAGTCTCTACCTGCTCGGAAGTAGGCGGATTATTAGCAGAAACAGGGAGATCGTTTTAAAGGCACGGTGAGTCAGCGAGAAACTGTTGATTCTCCCTGACCCATCCCTCTCTCTTCTGTATTCTCCTCCTGGCGTCAGATGACACCCGTATTTTATCATCAATGTGCTGCTTGATTCTCTACAGCTTTGAATTGTTCATTGTGTGATGATGGATCCTCAGTTCGTGAGCGAACTTTTGGACCCTTGCCGTAAAAAGCTTGCCAGATGTTATATAGTCAATCACGCACTGAATACGTTACGCGTTCTGTCTAGGCCAGCCAATCTTCTTATTTAGTTGATGCAAGCGCCTTTTGGTCTTCTGATTCATTGTGGGCTTTACCCTTCGATTTCAATCGGCCAAAGCTCTCGCCGTATCATAAACTAAACAAGTGATGGTCCAGATGTCGGAATCCTCCGAAAGATCCTCACGAAGGGCGTCATTCATTTCAGCCGGATCTTGAGGCTTAGGAAGAACTTGAATGTTGATGTTTCTCCTCGTCCTGAAATCGCCATCATACCTCGGGCGATGCCTGATCTCCGCAGTTGGTCTTAATGTCGCTTCCTTTTCTTCGTCTGCGGCTTAATATTGCAGCGGTTGGAAAAGCGTTCCGCGTATATATCCTGTTTGCAAGAGGTTGTCGGCACGGTTTCGCAACCTCTGTTGCAAAACGTGCAAAAGCTCTGGGTGTTTCTAGCACCCCAGAATGTTCAGGCACGCCATATAACCCCTGCACTGTTGGCCGACCAATTGTCGGGTGCTCTGCCCGTTCGATCACTTTGAACCGCATTCACAACTGGGTTTGGTGCTGTCATAGTTGTTCCCACGAGAAGCTAGGGAAAGGGTTCGTCCACCCTTGCAGAGCCATGCAGGCAAGGGTAAGGCTGCATACACTGGGAGGTCGCCCGGTATCCCAGAGACACTATAACGACAACTCACCCAGCTGCCATTCAGTTTTCGGCACGGTTATTCACGCCTTAGCTTAAGGGTTTTTCCTCCAGGATTATTTCGGGACAATTGTCCGTGACTGGTTATTAACTTTTGTAACCATTTTCAGCAGGAACCCTCAGAAGAAACAGTTTTCCCAGCAGTCAATAAAATGTGTGCCATTAAAAAAAATTACATGAGGAAGGCGTGCTCCATTTACTCTCAGAATTTCGAAATAGATATAAAGGCCATGTATCAACTGCAGATTTATACGCATAATTGCTGTCATTTTCTTCATACCCAATACTGCCGCGCAAAACGAGAAAACCCTCAACTCACATCTGTGATTCAGCACCTGAATTGCAATTGTTTTTAGCTGAAATATATCATAAACAATAGCGAATCAAGGGCCTAATTCCAAATGAAATTTACAGGTTCTCTTGTTTTGCAGGCAGAATACCACGTCTATACGAAATGAAGTATTAAGTGGAAAGAAAGTTGAATACCTCATGAACAATGTGAAACTTAGACTGGCTATGTGTTCATTTCCGATCCTAATAATTCATCAAAATTTATGATTTTAAGAAATAAAAACCAAATCGTGAGCGTAGCGTTCGGATCATAGTTGTTAGTGTTATAAAAAATATTGGTTGCAAATGGTACAAAATGTAGGCAGAATAACTCGTGTAAAGTTTACAGTGTAAAGTACAGCAAACTTCATACTCGTATGCAACTGCCTATTTTCCTCACTTGTAGCATAATATACTATCTTCAAATAGAATTTTTTTATCAGACAACATGTTCATTCTATTCGGATTTACTATCCTGGACACATGCATTTCGCAACCAATTTTCATAAAAAGAGATCAGTGGAATCGAAATTTTATCGGAGTGTAATATTTCCGAATCTGTGATTGACGTTTCATCGATGTTTCCGATATCTATCCACTCTGCTTTCTCGTCAGAAGAAGTTTTTATACAACAAAACATCTCACGCTTTCTTCGCGCTATTACACATGCTGGTCGCATCCTGGATGTTTCAGTTACTCCGTAACGATGAAAATCCTTTCTGTGCCATTCAGCATTTTTTTTCGAAACAGAAAAGTACCCACAAAATTTACGTGTCCCACTCAGGAGGCCAGACCAGACTGATGGACAATAAAAGTCGTATGGCACGATGTAAATAAAAGTTTGTAGTTTATTCTGAATATAAAGCAGAACTGAAAGTTTTTCATTGGTCATTTGAGTAGTATGACTAGTGGTAAGTTTTTTTTCACTAATTTTGCATCTTCCAATATTAACACTAATTCCCATTAAATGAACGATTCACAAAACATTCTTTCATAGTTTTCTCCATATTTTACATCGTCACATACAATCTGACGGTGAAATAAATTAATAATTTTCATCTTACGTTACTGTTCTAGTATACTAGAATTTATTAATATTCTTACCAGCAGGCGGGTTCATGGCCGCACAAAAATGGGATTTGAAGCCACATATTATTAGGATCACAATCCGCTTGTCCAACTTTCACGCATGTGTCGAAACTCTGAAAAAGAGAAACTGTAATGTAAATCTCATAACTGCATAAAGAGAAATTTAAAGGTTCTTGCATAGTCAAAAAATTTATGATGAAAATCACAGTCAACTGTGGTTTTGCCTATCGGACTATTACAAATTAACTAGACGGAAGAAATTAGTTCGGAAAGTTTTCCACGACTTTTAAGTAATTCCAGAACAAAAGGACATTCTGATAGAATTTGAAGTCTTGTTTAGTGATTATTTTAATGCCAGTGTTGAAAATTAGAGAACCGTATGGTACATTTTCAAGTCGCATATGAAAGTTTCTGATAAGCAGTCATTCATATATATGAGTATGATATATATATTGTAACCCCTAAGTTATAAATGGTAGCTTGTGTAATAGGCAAAACTACAATCTCCTACGTTGGCATCGGCAGACGTTGCGCAACATAGGAGATGGAGTAGAGCGCAGGCGCCTCAGCCTCCCACTCGTCCTCCATGAGGGAGAGTGGAAGGATGCGGTCCATAAAAAGCTACGCACGGCTAGATTCGAGGAGTTGTTTCCTTGCAGGCGTACTGCAACGAACACTCGAAAGAGAGCTCCTTGAGAGTGGCTAGAGGCACCATCCTCTAGACCTGTCTCATACTTCCTCTTCTCATAGCAGATCTTGAGGGTCCCAGGATTGTCCTGGCCCCATTAAGCCTGTATAACGTGAAAAGTTGCAGTGCGTTGCAAGAGTGACAAGGAGTAAGATAGAATCTCCTATATTCTAAAAATTCAATTGTGAAAATTCTCGATAAATTAATTATTATCTTATTTGATAATCTAAGCTTCACCAAAGTGCACTGAAGTAAAGGACAAGATTTGACTTGAATCCTAGACGAAGGAGTGATTTGGTGAAACTTCTAAAAGGTTCTTTAAAGCCGAATGAATGCTTATGAGCAAACGGGACTATTGCCCGATTTGGTCAAGAAAGTTTTCAGTCTGCATTCCTGAAATAAGGTAGCTTTTGTCAAAAGAAAAATATTTATGCTTTTAAAGTCCTAGACGGACAAGTGACTTAAAAGGATCATAAATCCTTCAGAGATTCTATCTCTCAACTCGCCCCTGGCAAGCCTCAAGAGCCATTAGCCTCGTGCCTTAGAGAGCCCCAGGCAAATACCATAAAATCCGAAAGTTAGGTCCAAACGGTGCATTTTAG
>JAUMHM010000086.1:1709197-1719844 GCA_032362435.1 Melikaiella ostensackeni
GCCTTCTGGATAGAGTGTAGCGAATTTCGGGCTCCCAGTTCTTCCAAGATTTGTACGCACCTCGCGTGAACGTTCCCAGTAGAGGAGATCACGACCGGGTGGATAGTGAGTTTCTCCACCCTCCACACGGTCAAGATCTCCTGCTGCAGCTCCGAATATTCCTGGATCTTGTCAGTGTATCGGAGCTTAATGTTGTTGTTCAGGGAAACGCTTTTTTCTATAATTTTCACATGCTGAGCACGTTCATCCAACCAGAGGACATTTGGACGATCGTGTCTGATTAGGTGGTCAATCAGAATAGTCCTGTCCCAGTAAAGGAGATGGTGTTCATTATCTAATACTTTAACTGGGCTATATTGATAATAAGGCTCAAATCTCTCTAGTAAGCCATTCTTCAGGACAATTTGTTGGTGAATGATCTCAGCAGCATCATTATGCCTGCGCGTGTATTCTTGCGAAGCAAGCATCGTACGGCCATCAATGATGTATTCGATGTTTTCATTGGGATCTCCACACAGGCGGTATCTGTCAACCACTGCCGCCATACTGTGGACATGTTTTTGGTAATTCCTCGTCTTGATTACCCTGTCCTAGATGGCAGTGACAAATCCTTCTGTCTCCAGAAATAGTTCTCCCCGCTTTAACCAGAGGTATAAAGCATCACTATCCATGTAAGGAAGATTCAATGTTTGGGGGTGTTGTTTGTGCAACTGTTTACCCCGCCATTGAGCAGATAGTTGCTCGGCGTTAAGGTGACCGATGTTCTGGAAATCAACAGCTGCAAGATTTATACAGTATACAGGGTATATTGGTCAACTCTACAGATGTAGTTGTAGAGCAAGATGTTAATCCTGTCATGGAATTATTCGCGCAATTGTGCAACCTGAGAATCACACAATCGACGACCATCCATAACCCCCGTTCCCCCAAGCTTGCGTGGTAGAACTATTCTTTCTCCAGCTGTCCCCTCGTAGTGCATTCGGTGCTCAGACATTCTCACGCGGATGATTCTGTTTAGCTTCTCTAGGTCAGTCATGGACCATGATACCAAACCAGAAGAGTATGTTAGGAGAGGAATGGCGTAGGTGTTAATTGCCTTTGTTATGTTCTTCGCACTGAGGCCGGACGCTAGAACCAGATTGAAGCGACCCGAAAAAGCAGTTTCAAGTACCTTTTTAATTGCAGTGGAGCGGACTACTTGCCTGCAATATACCAAGGTATCTGTATGAATCTTCATCAGTCATCGCCTCAATCAGGTCGTGGTCGTCCAGCATCTGTGGAATATTTACCTCTCCACGAGACAAATGCAGCCTTCTGCATTTGTTCGAGCCGAGAGACATCCTGATGTCATTGGAGAACTGCAGCAGAATGTTGAGCAGGCTGTTCAGTTTCGACGCTGAGCTTGCATAAACCCTTATGTCGTCCATGTACAGGAGGTGAGTGAGTTGAGACTCAGCCACTCCCGTCTCAATTTTGAACCCATTAAAACATCAATCAATGTGCACCATAGCGTGATCCAAAAATTGAATAACACGCGGACAGATCTTATATGTCTTAAAGACTTCAAGCAAATAATCGTGGGGTATTGAGGGAAACGCCTGTTGGTAGTCAATGTAGGCCATGTGTAAATTGCGTTGATGGTGTTTCGCATGCAATACTACCACACTGTCAATCGTGACTTGGTCCTTGCAACCGTGGCAGCCTCGACAGCAACCTTTTTGTATTTCGGAGAGGACGTTGTTCTCCTCACAGTATTCATAAACAAAGTCAGAAATTATGGCCGTGAGGCACTCATAGAGGGCCAAAAGGCAGGTTATTGGTCAGTAATCACTAGGACCACCAGCATCTACCTTTTTGGGAATCATATACGTTACGTCCTCCGTCATGAAAAGGGGCAAGAGATCTGGGTTCTCCAAGATGTTTTGAAGGGCTCCGGCAAGGGCGGGGTGTAAGGCCTCCAGATATTCATACCAGAAGCTGTGCACCTTATCCACACAGGGCGCTTTCCAGTTCTTAGCTCTCTTTAGGATGCAAGCCATGTCGGAGGCTGAGATGGGAAGAGTGTACATCCCAGACAACCGTGCAACTCCATCCTTTTCCAGACGGAGCCACGTCGTGTCCAACTGACTTGTCCCATGATTACCCCAGATGCTCGACCAATATCTGGCTATTTTCTCGGCCCTAGGTGGTTTACACTGATTTTGAGTCTGTTTTCCGCTTTCTGCAAGTCTGCGATAGAAACGTTTTTCATCTGCCGAGAAGGACCTATTGTCATTCCTTCTCGCGGTCGCTCTCCTAAATCGTCGCAGTCGCGCTGACAGGACCAGGAGTCTCAGTTTAAGATAGTCAATCACTTCGTCCAGGTTAGTAGCCCGGACTCTGAGTTTTATGCTCATCATCCTGGCACACGCGGCCGCAGTACAATACGCAAGAGTCTGCACCTGCAGCAAGCTCATATCCCGCTGCAAGAACAGACTTAGGCTTTCCTCATTGAGCTCTTCAATGAGTTCACCAGGAGCAGGAGTAGGGTCCAGCGCTTGCAGCCCAAACGACTGTCGCCCATGAGACAGTCGCTCCGCTACATCCCTAGGTCCGGCTCCCACTCGTCTATACCGTCTCGTGCCACGGGCATATGAACCTCCTCTTTCAGCGCATCCGCAGGTTGCGTTATAAAAGATGCCAGTTTTTGTCGCACCTCTTTTTCGATGTTTTTTTTTTCGACCTCGGATATAAGGTGGCACCGCCTAATGGATCGTAATTGATCAGCAAGATGTTGTTCAGCCAGATCGGGATGCAGACTCATGAAGAGACGATGTTGTTCGCCCCTCACGTGTTCCCCCCTTGCCTTTGCATGAAAATGACATCTCATCACATCTCCTTTCAACTCCGACGTCCACTTGATCCTCTTTTTGGTCTGCGCACCGTGGAGTCGCTGGTGGAATGCAGTCTCAACCTCTGATCTTATCCGGTTAATAGTTCTTCTAGAGAGGAGGTTTTCCTCTAATATTTGACGCCTCCGTTGTTCTGGGTCGTCTTCAGTTACTGTCAATATTTCAGGGAAATTCGCTACAAATCTTAGGCTAAAGGCAATCCCGTCAAGTGAAGTGGTGGTCCCTCCCATCTCGTGCTCAAATTGGCAGCGCATCAAGTTCTCATCGTGATAGGTTTGAAAATTGATGCGCTTTACATTCATACATGTAATTATACAAGGTCTTGCCTTTCCACTACTCTTTATATCTCTTCATTTTGAGGTCTCAATCACACATTGTGAACATTCTTCCTTCGCTCTACCTCTGGATACGCTACCATTCACTTCACCTCTTTGATATATATATATATATATATATATATATATATATCCGGGAGCGACTGCTATCCAGGAGGATGGCACTTGGCTGCCTGCTCCGTGGCTTGGCGAAAAAACGCTCCTCTGACAATCATCTTATGGTTTCTCGCCATTTTCAGGGGAGGATCTCTTCCATTTGCCACTATGTGAGCTGTACCCAAGATATTCAGTCATGAAGACACAGGACATTTAAATGTCCGTGCCCGCCTTTAAGGTGTGGCATATATAAGCGCGGAACAGACAAGTTGATATACATGATCTTCTGCATATGGATGATTTTGTGGCGATATCAAGGGCCGCGAGCTGGTCCTTCGTCCATGGAACCACCCCAAATGAATAGAGTAAAACCGGGATGGCAAGTATGTTAGTTGCAGATATCTTGTTCGACGCCCACAGATTGAAAGACCAAATCTGTCGAGGGAGACGCTTGTATCGGCTTCGCAGAGCCTCGTTTACTGATGTTATATGCTGAATGCGGCTCTCAAGCGCAAAGGTGTCTAATAGCGCTCCTGTCGACGAGTTGAGGGTCATCGCTAACGCTAGCAAGTCATGGTAGTAAATCTGGTTTTCCAAAGCGGCAACAATCTCTCTATGCATCCCACTTTGTGTGGATGAAACTTCAATCCATCCAACAAACAGATAGTCTATGGACGGTTGAATTGAAAGCATTCTAGTAATCAATCCCGGCCGTCGATGAATTGCGATTGTAGGCTACAGCGTTTTTGCAGACGCTTCTGTCGATTATGAGGTTTTCTCGACAGCCTGCTACGCTTCTTTTCGATCAACACTGTTCGTTCATCTCTCTTCAGACAGGTACAACTGTCCGAACGATCCTGTCGATCAGGACAGCTGCAAAGATCTTATACAGCGTATCCAGACAAGTTATTGGCCTGTTGTTCCTTGGGCTGGAGAAGTCGCCTTTCATCGGTAGGAGTACGTTGTTTTTAACGCTAGCCACTGCAGAATAGGCGTCTTCAAATTTGAATATAAGGTAAAGCTCCGGGCCAGATGCTGTCGTGTAGAAGTGAACTTCTTTTACCAGAAGTTCTTGGTACCATCTGGTCCGACAGTGGAGAAGTTCTTCGCGGCCTTCAATGCTTTCTTCACCTCTTCGGCAGTGATTGGTAGACATTGTTCCATGGACGTTATGAGGTTGTCAAAAAGCTTCTCGAAATGCATGATTTTTTCAGTACCTTTATGCAATGGGTGTTGAACTTCGTAAATCTCTCTCCAAAAAGTATTAACCTTTTTCGACCTAAGCGGATAATTGACAGAAACAGGGGGATCGCTGAGGAGGCGCGATGAATCAGCAAAAACTGTTGATTCTCCCTGAACTATCCCTCCCTCTTTTGTGTCCTCCTTGCTTCAGATAATCCTTAGGAGGAACCTGGGTGTTAATATTCCCCCTCGTCCTGAAGTCGTTGTCATCTCACGGGGGATGCCTGATTTCCGCGGTTGGTCTTAATGTCGCTTTCTCATATTCGTCTGCGGCTTGTTCTTGCAGCGGTTGGGAAAGCACACCGTGTATATATCCTGTCCGCAAGAGGTTGTTGGCGTGGTTTCGTAACCTTGGTTGTGATAAGTGCGAAAGCTCTGAGTGTTTCTAACACCACAGAGTGTGCAGGCTCGCTAAGTAACCTCTACGATCAGGGATTATACTGGGTTTGTTGCAACCAAGCCACTCATCTCTTGAGTCGATCCTTCCACTCAAGACGTCAACCGACTCGCCGATTCGTCATCGTGTTTCGATCCAAATTATTTGCAGCACCGTGAACTCTATGACGATCGGCACTGTTTGTCGACCAAAGGTCGGGTGCCCTGCGAGTCCGATCATTTTTAATCGCATTTACAACTGGGTTTCCTGTTATCATAGTTGTTCCCACAAGCAGCTAGGGAAAGGGTTCGTCCACTTTTGAAGAGCTCCGCATGCAAGGGTCAGACTGCATACTTTAGGACGTCACCCGGCATCCTAGGAACACCGTTTGACGACACCTCACCCAGGTGTCACTAAGCTTTCGGCACGATTGTCCACGCCTCAGCTTGGGGGTTTTACCTTCTGGACCATCCCTGAACAATTGTCCACCACTGCTTATTAATCCTTGTAGACGTATTCAGCAGAAACCCTTGATACAGTGGCCTTGCGGTCCGACTCCAAAGTAATCAAACCGGAACCGAACCATACATATAATCGAAGGAATTGCTTACTAAACGTCATTGAATCCTTCTTTCAACATGATCAAACCATCTGGCCGAATTTCATTTTCTCTTATCAATCAGTACTTCTTTTGAAATACATTCTTAGAGAACGCACTCATTACTGATTTTGTCCATTAGCGTTTTACGGTACATATTCCGCAGAAATCACAGGCCAACCTTGTTGTATTAACTCTCATCCTTTTTTTGATACGTTCAGGTCTCGCTACTGTACAGCACAGTGGGTGCAAGCCCAGAATTATATATTGCAATTTCAGCTTTAGCTGTCACATTCTTACTTCGATTAGTGGCTCGCATACTGCCGAATATCTTTCAACACTCGTTTATACGTCTGGATATCTCTGAATCTATTTTTCTATAAGCAGTAAATAAACTTCCAATATACACGAAGTCATCAACTTCTGCTATCTTCTCTTCTTAAGGCAATGTTGCTTACTGTTTTCGCACCCTTATTCTCAAACACAAAAATGTTTGTTTTAATCTCGTTTATCTCAAAATAGATACTCTTCGTGCTGGTGTCCAGTATGCTTATTATTCTTTATAATTCATCGACTGATTCTGCCACAACAATCTCATCATCTGCAAACGCCAGTCCACGCGATGTCACTGCACCGAGATCAATACGTTCTTCGTCTAAGAGAGTCATTTTTAGCCATCTGTGCATATAGTCGTATATGTTAAAGATCAAGAAGGGTATAACGCAGCCTTGCCTAACGCCCTGCCTGATATCAGAATAATCGCTCAGCTGTCCATTTACACTAACACTCGATTATTGTTACACTCGTTTTATCCATCTTATTGAAAACTTTTTCCAGATCAACAAGTGCACGGAAAACTTCTTTCTACTCTTGAGCTTCCTAAATTCGCTGAGTCGCACAAACAAATAATCGCCACCGCTCTTGAGCATTTTGAGCGGTAATCTCACCCACACCAGCTACCCTACAATTCTTTAGTTTCCTGATAGCGGATATAATGTCATGGAAATCGTTTCTCATTTCGCTACCTAGAACGAGTTCTTCTATCGTATCCTCTTCTGTGTCACTGTTGTTATGATCTATAGCTTGACCTTCATACAAGACCTTGAAAAAGTCACTCACATAGTCTTTAATTTTTTTCGCATCCCATACAATTTTACTAAAGCATTCTTAACGCCAACCAACTCAGTGCTAGAACTTCCATTCCAAATCTTCTTTACATATTTCCAAAATAATTTCATATATCCCTCAAAATCATTTTGCATTTTCTCATTTTCATTCGCTTTGATTTTATCCCTGCTTTCTTTGACTTGCATCTGTGATTTTATGCTCTCACCTATTAATGGTTTTTTAGTTCTGTCTTCAAGTCTTCTCTGTGATTACTTCAATATTTATTCAGTTTTTTCACGATACACCATTCGAACTTCTGGCTTCTGCAAATTCTTGATTTCAAGTCGTGTCTGCTTCGACTTATTTATAATTCTCCTGCTCTTTCATCCCTCACGTAGGTTTACTTTTGAAACTACGAGATAATAATCGGTTTCACATTCAGAATCTCTCATGACGCATGTATCTCTTACTAGTCTTCACCAAGGTTTGTAATAAACGAGATATTTTCTAAGAATAAGCTTTTCAATTTTTGCGAGTTACCGTTCGTTTTTGTGTCTCCGAATTACTCAAATACTCTTCTGTACGTGTTTCGGGGATGCTTTCGGTTTATTTCAAGCAAAGAAAGAGAAAAATCATACAACGCGTCTTTTTTTAAAATGATTCTTTCATTTTCATCGATAAGAAATCTCATCTTCTCGAAAACGACGCAAAATATGATTAGCATTTCATAATTCAAAATTTTTCTTCTTCCTGAAATCTATCAAATCGTACTCTTGCTAGATGTTTACTTTGTGTATTTGAACAAATTAAAAAAAAAGTGGATAAAAATCGACTGAAAAGGCATGTGGTCTAACAAACTACAAAATTTTTATTTTCAAAAACGTTTGTTTTTGTTTCTTAGCAATATGAAAAACATTTTTCATGAGATTATTAAGGTTTCTGATATCTGAAGTAAAGAAAATTGGATTTTTTTCCACAAGTTGAAGAAACATCATTTTCAACGATTGAAAATCTCATTTTCCTCGTCGATGCAAAATATGAATAGTAGTTTATCGTTCAGTATTGTTTCACTTCCTGTAATCCATAAAATTGTACTCTCACCAGATGCTAATCTAGTGTACTTAAAAAAAAATTAGAAAAAATAGAAAAACATCGACTAAAATAGCATATAGTTTAGCAATGTTACTGAACTAGAAACAAGCGTTTTCAAAGATGGCCCGCTATTCATATTTTGCATCGCCTTCGAAAAAAATGAGATTTTGAATCGTTAAAAATGAAAAAATTGTTTTTGTCAAATACGTGTAGTACAATTTTCATCTTTCTTGGCTTAAAATTACCGGGGAACATACCCGAATCACGCACGAAAGGGAAACTGAATGAGTAAGCACTTTTTGGGCTACACTTATTCGAGGCTAGCCGTGACCTATAATATAATTAAACGATCCCCAGAAGGTATCTTTTACATCACTACTATCATCATCAAATGGAGCGTAGCATGCTAGAATAAATAGCCTTCTGATTTCCACTTTCATTCTAACTCAAAATTTACGAGAAGATACACATTCGTACTCTTTGACATGCTCTTCTGCTCTAATCCCAAATGAATACGCCTCCTCCTTAGTTACCATGTTATTCATTATAATCTACTCCTGACAATAAATTGAGTTCATTTTCCATCTTTCTTAGCTTAGGACCCTCCTTCTATGTTTCAGGTACACATCTAATATCAAGCTTTCTCACGCGAATCGTATCCCGAAATCCTTTTCTAAGATCATTTATATCTCTAGCATTTAAAAAACCCAGTCTTTATTCGTCGCTTAAAACTTTTCTGAGGTCATGCCTTTCGTCAACAGAAGTGTCTATTCGATCCGAAGCTACAATGATATTCGTCTTGTTTATCATTCAGAATATACACCGAACTACCAACTTGAAGCGATCAATGTTTTTCACGAGTGTTGAATCATGTTCATACTGAGCAGCGAAGTCTTTATAAGGTGGTGTGTCCATTCATAACCTCTTCCCCGCAAAACTTCAGTCATTCAAAGAAAAGCATTAAAACAAAGCCAGAACCGAAGGAGTTATAATTTGCTGGTGTTTCATACTGAGGAGGGCACCAGCCTCTTGCAGTTTTGTTTTTGAGATGGGAGAGGACCATTTATTCCTTTATTGATGTGATAAGAATTCTCAATTCTGGATAAAACTTGAGAAGCAATTCAATAAGTTGCTAAGAAATTGTAGTCGAGGATAGTTCGCACCGTTAAAGCAATTGAAAATTCATTCAGTTATTTCAATGCGTTTATTTGAAAATATTGTGCACGCGTAGTAAACAATTTTATTGCGAGTTTTTATATCAAAATGTTACCTGTAAGGCTTGACGAACTGTCTGAGGTTCCATGAAACATCAATTCTTTCGGATAATTGAAATTACAACAAAATTTACAGCGAGTATTTCATTTCTACTATTATATAAATACGAGTACTCGCCTTAAATTTTGTTGTCACTTGAATTATCCGAAAGTATTGATGTTCCATGGAACCTAATAAAGTTCATCAAGCCTCACAGGTATAACTTGAAAACTAAAACTCTCGATGAAATTATTCACTACAAGTACAAAAAACTTTAAAATAAATGCGCTGAAATAACTGAAAGAATTTTTAACTGCTTTAACGGTGCGAACTAGCCTCGACCAAGATTTCTTAGAATTTAGTTGCATTGTGAGAAGCATACTATATGCTTATGCTTAAGAAGCTATCAAATTTTTTCATTTTTAGTGCTTCACTTTATAATTGTTGAGTATTCAATCTTGAGATTGATATTTATTCATTTTAAAATCAATAATCTCTGCTTGCTTTTTGCAGAATTGAATGCTACGGGAAATAAAAGAAGATGTTTATTCTCGCTACCATCAGCCCGGCAATTTCGATTACGGACTGCTCCTCCCCTCCCAGAACCTGAAGGCCCAGCAGATAGATTTGTCACTTATCAGCGCCACAACATTAGTGTGTGGCTAGATTCTACTAAAACAGGAGTCGTGAAAGCTACCTACGAGGGATGTATTGTACCTTTCAAAAACTATTTTAAATTCCATAATTTCGCTATCCGTCTTCTTTATGTAGAAAATCTTAAATTGGTGGAATTTGTAAATCCGGATGGATCATTATTAGGAGTCCGAGCACCGAACCCGAGAGGTAAATGGATGTGGGATGTGATTTCTGATATACGAAATACCTAATGGAAGAATTTGAGGAGGTGCATTGGTGAAAGTCTTGGATAGGAATTTATTCGGAACCAATTCGAATTTTTTCAAAATTTTTATCCAGTCCAGTCTGAATCAACTCGATGCGATTTTCCCATCCGAATGAATTCGAACGAATGCGAGAACAGATTCAATGAATTAAAATGTGGGCAATTTTCTGTCGGGAATTTTCCATTGACGTATTATCATGAACAGTCAGAAACTTTCTAGTTCGGGAATATTCAAGTTTCGGAAATTTTCCTTTTTCGATATAGAAAATTTGCATGTATCATGAATACTGAACATAACTATTGCATCTTGTGGAAGATGTTGAATTATATTTATTTTTACAAAAAGTAAATCAATATTATGTTTAAATACTTTTAAATTTAATTTTTAAAGTGGAAAAAACTTGCAGAAATAGCAGACCTCATGATTGACTTGACGACAGCTATACAAATAATCATTGGCAGTAATTAGTTATTCAGTATTTTTGAAAAATTTGCGTGTCACATTTAATTTTTCGCAAAACTGTCAAACACTTAAAATCTTAAATAATTTTCAATGTCTTATAGTAGCTTGGGCGCAAAGGTCAATTCATAGTATGAAGTATATTAACTCGTTCTCTTCCACTGGCGGAATTTGTTCATATGTGACCTGTCGCGAAGAAAGGGACCTTAGTCGGAAACGCAAGATTTTTCAGAGCGAGCGTTTGAAATAGCTGCGAAAAACGTAGAATCTATGAGTGAAAGGTCGCTATGTCGCT
>JAUMHM010000086.1:1722546-1733441 GCA_032362435.1 Melikaiella ostensackeni
TCAAACTTTATCAAAGTACTGATTTTTAAGCATGTACGTACATATATCAGGGTGGCCATTTTAATCTGTCCGCTTTTTTCATACACTCCTGCGTTGTTACGTAGTTGCTCCGCTGACCTCGCAGCGCCTCTCTCTCGCCCCGTTGGACCCCTTGTCTTTCATAACGGGAGCATTTATAGCGGGGCTGCAAGTGTACTTTGACTTGGGATTGATCATGGGGGACCGCAGGAGTGTTAAGAGGAAATGCAAGTTCAACGCGATCTGGTGTAGTAATCTCAAGTACAAATCATGGGTGGAACCGGCTACAAATAATGTTCATTCGGCATTTTGTAAGCTGTGCCGTGTCACATTCTCCATGCAAAGTATGGGAGTCAGTGCTCTGAGTAGCCACGAGCGGTCAAAGAAACATGTTGCAGCTGTTAACGCTAAACAGATGTGTGGTTCAATACTGAAGGATTCGGCGAACGTCGGCACAGGTGATAAAATCCCAGAAAGTTGGACACAAGAAGAAAACGCCAAAGAAAACTCGTCTGCGGTTGCAACTTGTGTGGAAAGTGGCAATATGACTGTCGAAGCAGCTGATACGCCAAACAACGCGGCCAGTGGACTGAAGAAAAAAGCAAATCTTAATCAGTATCTCATGATCGATGAAACTACGAAGGATGAATTGATATGGTACATACAAGGGATTCTGCGGCACCTTTCTTTGCGTGACATCGAAGAAAATGTTTTAATCTCGAAAGTGGCTTTTCCGAATAGCCAAATCGCGAGCAAAATGAATTTGGATAAAACCAAAATAGCCTACACAGTTGTGTACGGCATAGCAAAATACTTTGAAAACGAGATAATGAGTTTGATGGCGACGACTACAGAGTTGATATTAGGTTTTGACGAGAGTCTGAATGAAATCAGACAAAAAAAAAACAGGTGGACATCGTCTTCCGGTTTTGGGACGAGACTAAAAACGAAGTAGCCACAAGATATTTTACATCCGCGTTCTTGAGAAAATCATCGGCCATTGATCTACTTGAAACAGTTAAAAACAGCGTGTCTACGGAAGTATTGGCGAATATTACACAAATCTCGACGGACGGTCCTAACGTTAACATAAAATTCGCCAAAGATTTCCAATTGGATTTGAACGAAGTCTTGAAAAACAAAACGTCGCTCGATTTCAGTTCGTGTGGCTTGCACACGGTGCATGGAGCTTTCAAAACCGGGTTTCAAAAGACTGAGTGGAAACTTATTGATTTCTTGAGAGCTGCGTACAATCTATTCTAAGACGTCCCATCTCGAAGAGCTGACTACACCACTGCATCAGGGTCTACAATATTCCCGAAAAAGTTTTGTGCTATACGGTGGCTCGAAAACGTACCAGTTGTACAAACGGCACATAGTATTTTGCCTCATGTCAAGAAGTACGTCGGTAGCACTAGTAAAGGCAAAACGGGACCAACGTGCAATAGCTTCAAGATTGTTAGTGACTTAATCGATGAAAAACTCCTGCCTCCAAAACTAGCCTTCTTCGAATCGGTAGCTGTTAAGTTTGAACCGTTTTTGAAAGAATTTCAGTCCGATAATCCTTTGACGCCATTTCTGTACGACGATTTGCTGTCGCTCATGCATAACATTATACATAAATTTATCAAGCCAGAAATATTAGGCAAACACAGCGTTACGGTTCTGGACTTGAAAGACAAAAATAATCTTCTATCACCGCAACACTTCAAGATTGGGTATGCTACGCAGAATGTTCTCAATGGATTGAAGGATCTGATGAGTCTCGAGGAATTGAAGTTCAAAGACCATTGTCGTGAGTGCTACCAAGCTATCACCGTGAAGCTGCTTGAAAGATCGCCACTCAAACTCTCTCTGGTAAAGGTCTTTCATGCTTGAGTCCTTCGATTATCCTTCTCGAAAAAACATCGCTCAGCAGAGATTTACTATTGTTTTACGTAAACTCGTAGAAAATAAGTAAGTTTCGGATTCTGTAGCGGACACGGTTGAACTCGAATTCCAATGAATTTGTTCGAAAGAAACTACGAAAGAGCAGATGCGCTCCTTCAAACGAACGTCGATGCGCTTGGATCATTTCTGGATGAAAATAGTTAACGCTTATGGTCCGGAGAACTATCGCAACTTGTTGCTGTTCATAAAAAAAAATACTCATTTTATCGCACGGCAATGCAGCTTTAGAACGAGGGTTCTCCGTTAACAGAGTGCGTGGTTGAAAATCAGCACAAACAGTCGTTGATAGCACAGCGTATCATTATTGACGTAATCCTTAACATAGGAGGTTTAAAAAACTTCACGGTATCAAAACGTCTAACTCAGTATGCACGAAGTGCCCATTCGAAATATAAGGAAGCTTGTATTCAACAGAAAAAAGATGATGATAAGGACAAGGCTCGTTCAGCAAAAAAACGATCTACAGCCAGTATCATAGAGCTGGAAAAGAAGAAAGCCAAAATCATGGACGAAGCCTTGAAAGAATCCGCCCGCATCCAAGAAGAAATACTGAAAGAAAAAAATCGAAAGCGTTGATTAAAGAACAGAATCGCTTACACCAAGTATTCGTTACCAAAAAATTATTAGATATAAGGAATCTGTGATTCTGTAATATATAGTCTTATGTTCTGAAAGATTAATATATAATATTTATTCACGGCTTCATCTTTTTTCGGTTTTTATCAAACAATTTGGAACCTGATGTCCTAAAATAACCTGAAAGTGTTTTTGAAATTTTCAGACAATGTCCTTGAAATATTCTGAAAATGTCCTTAAATGTCCTTAAATTTCGAACGGACCTTTTACTGGACACCATGCCTAATAGCCCAAACGAAGGAGCGATGTGAACTCTGGGGACGATATTCATCACTAACAAATCTGCTAAGATTCGTGGCTTACTGTCTTCGAATATTAAATAATTTACGCAAGCCTACTAAGCTGTCTGGTCTACTATCCGTGGATGAATTACATCAAGCCAGGAGAAAGGTCATCGCTCTGGTCCAGCAGGAAGAATTCAACGAGTAGATTGAAAAGCTGTCAAGAAGCGAAGAAATAGCAGCAAGGTCAAAAATAAAGAAATTTTGTCCTGTATTTGAAGGGGGATTCTTGCGAGCCGGGGGTAGAATAAAAAATGCCGATGTAGGGTTTGATAAGAGACACCCAATATTATTGCCAAAAACTCATCCAATTACAGATCTCGTGATCAGGGAATACCACGCAAAAATGTTTCACTCGGGAATTAACGCTACATTATACGCGATTCGAGAAAAGTATTGGATCATAGATGGTAGAGTTGCGGTTAGAAAAATACTGCATCCATGTGGGAGATGTTTTCGAGCCAAACCAAAAGAAGTATCCTATTTAATGGGTCAATTAGCGAAGGTACAACTCGCTGCGACACGACCCTTCGAAAATACGGGGGTTGATTTTTAGGGACCTTTCTTTATAAAGGAAAAAGTACATCGAAATAGAAAAAAATCAAAGTATATGTAGCCGTTTTCGTGTGCTTGTCAATAAAGGCGACTCATGTAGTACTGGTAGGAGAATTAACATCTGAGGCTTTCCTAGGGTGCTTAAGAAGATTTTTTGCTCGCAGAGGCAAAGCTAGAGGTATGTATTCTGACAACGGCGAAAATTTTGTAGGTGCAAACAACGCGATGAAGGAACCTTACAGCCTCCTTCAAATGAAAGAGTTTAAGGACAAAACAACAAATTTTTTAAGTAATGAAGGTATTGAATGGCATTTTTCACCACCAAGGACTCCTCATTTTGGAGGAATCCAGGAGGCGGCTGTGGAGTCCCTAAAACATCATATGAGGCGAACTTTACGTGATACTTCATTCAGTTATGAAGAATTGTGTACTTATTTGAGTGAGATCGAAGCAATTTTGAATTCTAGACCACTTACTCCTATGTCATCAGATCCGAATGATTTTGAAGTTTTAACTCCAGGGAATTTTTTAATAGGCCAATCGTTTTTGAGCGTTCCCACACCTGATTTTTCAACAATTAAATTAAATAAATTGTCGTCGTGGCACCACCCCTTCGATGGGCTTTAGGTAGAGTTCTTGAGACTCATTCTGGCGAAGATGGAATTGTACGCGTAGTTACAATCAAAACTGAAAATTGAATATTTAAGAGAGGAGTAAAAAAAGTGTCACCTCTTTCGATAGAAATTGACGGTAGTTCTAATTGAACGGGACTCATCTAAGGCGGGCGGCATGTCACGTAGCGAGTTGAGATTTTAGAATTATAAGAACAGAACCTCCTTGACTCATATCAGAGTTGAACTTTAGTTCCCGACAAGCTCTCGAGCGACTAACTTGTTTTGTATTATAACAGAATTTAATTGATTCTGTGGCAAAAGCAGTTTTATAAATTCGTTTTACAAGGGGGAAGGCCTCCTCTGCGACATTGATTTTTTGATGAGACTATCATCAGTAGATAGTACGTCAAAAATAATTAGACACGTGTCCCTGCTTCTTTGTAAGTGGGCCCTTGTTTAAAAATTATGATGGTTTGAAAATCTCGGTTGCCGCGGCTGCCGATGGTCCACGGAGTCGCGCGCGGTTGCTTTCACCAAGCGTCGCTGGTGCAGCGGTAAAGGGCCTGCCTAGCGACCACGCTGCCGCTGGTTCAAATCTTTTTGTCGACATTTTTTTCTTATTTTTTTTTATTTTTCGCATTGTAAACATGTCAAATAATAATTTTTTGATGCTCCCCCGACGATCAGATTTTTGTTTCAAAAATAGTCAAATTATTGGGAAATAAATATCATGCAGAAATGTGTTAAGCGTGTTAATTTTTATAGCGTAACAAGAGATATCTGCAGTTAAATTCGGGAAAAATGAGTGTGCGTATTTATTCTGCTTCTTCTGAATCCGATTTCGGACCCATTGTCACGATTCATGGAAGAGGGGAAAGAGTCGGGCCAGCTGCTCCTGTAGTCGATTTTCATGCATGAAATTCATGACCCAATAATTTATCTGTTTTTTAAAGAAACTTAATCGCCGGAGGAGCATCAAAAAATGATTATTTGACATATTTACAATGCGAAAAATAAAAATAAAATATAAAATAAAATGTCGACAAAAAGATTTGAACCAGTGGCAGCGTGGTCGCTAGACAGTTCGTGTACCGCTGCACTGGCGCCGCTTGGTGAAAGCAACAGCGCGCGACTCGGTAGACCTTCGGCAGCTGCGGCGACCGTAATTTTCAAACGCTCATAATTCTCAAACAAGGTCCCACTTACAAAGAAGCCGGGACACGTGTCTAATTATCTTTGACGTATCATCGATTGATGATAGTCTCATCAAAAAGTCAATGTCGCAGAGGAGGCCTTCCCCTTGTTAATGTGAAATTTATTAGAATATTTGTACTCTAGTGTTTTTGAATGTACTTATGGTGTTTTTATTGTGTACACTTATTTGAACTCTAAATCCTTTAAGACTCCCACGCGTAAAGATATTTTACAA
The DNA here is from genome assembly GCA_032362435.1 of Melikaiella ostensackeni. Classification (NCBI taxonomy): domain Eukaryota; kingdom Metazoa; phylum Arthropoda; class Insecta; order Hymenoptera; family Cynipidae; genus Melikaiella; species Melikaiella ostensackeni. Next base: position 1,728,030 of record JAUMHM010000086.1, read on the forward strand.
GTCGAAAACATTTTTAGACTAGACTTTGCGCGTGATCAGAGACCAATTGTCCTTTAAATATGCAAAATTCGCCTGACATGTATTTAGTGTGGGTAAAAATATGAAAGTGCTCGAATAAAATCTGTGAAAAGTTCTTTAACTGAGCCATGCATACTTCTCTACATATATTCTAATTAACCTGTTAACATTCTGTTTCGAAAAATACGAATATTATATAATTTTATATATAGGTACAATTTGTTAATAACAATTAGAATTATTGATTTCAAGTATATGATTCCAGCGATGTGAAATCGTAAGGAATGGCAGTTTCTAGGACTTATGACTATCTGGTAGAGTATGTGTGGAGAAGTATGCATGGCTCAGTTGAAGAACATTTCACAGACTTCACGCGAGCACTTTCCTATTTTTAACCACACTAAATGCATGTCAGGCTAATTTTGCATGTTTAATTGACAAGTGGACTAGTCCTATTGAGGATCATCACGTGGAGAAATGCGCCTTCAACTCTACCTCCATGCTGGTGTGGAACAGAGTTCATTCTGAATTGAATTTGAAGGTATATACTACGTAATACAGTAGCCTCCGGTTGAGCACTGCTTCGTCTCGACCCGCATGGAGCTCGAGTTTAGGGTGCACGCTGCGAAAGCCAATAGAAAAGGTCGACTAAACCGCCAGGTACCTTGCGGTACCCTGAGATCGTCTTAAGCCCAAAATTATTTTTTTAAATACCGGTGGCGTGGTATTATACTTCGATTTTTATCTCCCTTGTAGCCTGACTTGAAGGGATCAAAGGTTTTTAGTTCACTTTCAGGAATTTGAAGAAAGCTATTCGGAAAAACTATACAGATTATAATAGTGACTTCATTTTGCCAAAACTTAGGGTTGTTTCGCAGTTTTTAAATTAGATAACATAATTTTTGAACAGTTAATTTCGAACTAAGCTCAGAGAGCATCATGAATTCTCTTTCTGTTGCGTTTAAAGAAGAATATTTTTTAAAAATTGGTACCGCGAAAACACTTATTCAAGTTGAAATCACGTATCCTGAAAGTGAACCTAACCTGAAGGGTTCTCAAATATTAATGTCAATAAGTGATTGGCTTCTAACCAAAGTTTGGACAGTAAGTTTATGCCAAATTATGCTAAAGCCTTCTAGGGAGAGTAATTCAGTTCAAAATTGTCAAAATTACTTTCCAGGAGTGCCGGAACCATAACCATTACCGAAAATTTTTTGAAACTTTTAGTTGCCTTAATTTTATGGTAATTTATAAATTTACCAAAATTTTCCGGAAAGATTGTTTCTATTTTTTTTATTTCAAGTGTTTTTATTGTTTTTCACATCGAAAATTCCCTGCATTTATTACAAAAAATATTGTGTGCGAAGCGTGCAGAAAGTAGGCTATTACAACTCTTGTGAAGTTTACAGTACTTGCCATCGGATGATCTTTGCCTCTGGCTCGTACAGCAAACTTCACACTCTTGTGGAACTGTCTACTTTCCGCACTTGTAGCTGAATATACTATTTTTATGTTCTAGCACATAAAGTGAAGTTTTGTGAATAACTGAGGTTATGCCATCATGTGTACGTGTGCGCTTGTAAAGTTGGATTATTTTTAAAACACTGCATCATCATAAACATACTTTTGTGATATTTCCGCTATCAGTTTTCACAAAAACCTCTTTCAGCCTTTTTTAAAACAATATTTTCCAATTCCCACTGTTGACGTGAACAAAACGAATAAAATTCGTGGTGTGGTGTCTTGTATAAAAATGAAGCAAAATATACTGTTTGAATTTGAAATTATAACGGTAACGTACAATAGCGTTGTTTGGCAGAGTTAAATTATTGGCAGAGTAAAATCTTATGATATTTGGTAAATACCGGCTTTTGTTGCACAACCAGCAAGCATCACACTTGAAGTGCTGTAAAACCTGCTTCCCCATATATTTTTTTTTTAATTATTAAAATTATGAAAGAAAATCATTTCACTCTTCAGAAACAATTTGAAACATTAATATTAATTTGCGTCGCTGACGTAACCTATGGTTTTAAGTATTAAAAGTAAATAGGGTAATAGTAAAGTAAAATTTGAGGAAGAAGTGGGATGGGGGAGTTCAGAAAGGTACAGAAGGTGTTCAAAAGTGTTTAAAAAATGATTAAAAACTAGCAATTATGATTTGCGTATTCAAATCATCAGAACTTATCGGAATTTAAAGTATAAAAAATTGAAATTAAAAAAATTTTAATTCATAAATTTATTCAACTTTTATTAATGTAGAATAAAAAAATAGAAGCCATTCAATGTATGGAGCATTATTTATTAAGTATAATCTATTTTGGTGATTTATAACAACCCCTCTGCATCTCAAAACAAGATGGCGATCCCTTAGTGTAGTAAGTTAATTAGTTCCTAATATATCCAGCGTGGTGCTAGTTGTCCCATTACTTATTGAAATTAAAATAATTTCACTTGTTTAAGTGCATGTGATACTTAGAAAATTATCGATTTTAGCAGTGTTAGGTTCCCCCGGCTTTTCTCTCACAATAATAAAGATTAAGTCTTTAAAATTTGGGGAATGATAGAGAACATGCTAACGGACGTCCCCGAACTCTTCTTTTGTGGGATAATTAAAAAAAAATTAATTTTGATAAATTTGATTAAAGTGTGTGTATTTTGAGGTTATTTGTGTTACAGCTTTACTTCCAAACTACACAATATTTTGGCCGAAAACTTAGGACAAGCAAAAAAACATATAAACTAATGTCCCGGAACTAACCTTGTTTGTAGGTAATTAAAAAAGTTTATTTCGTAAATAATTCTTATGTGGCGAAGAATTGATCCTAACCTCAAAATGTTGCACGTGCATAAAATTTTTATCAGGGACCAGGAGAGAATCCTGAGCCAGCCGAAAGTAGGTTTTAAACCCCGATCTTTAGATCAGATACTGAAGAGTAAAACTGTATCTTAAAGAGGAGTCTTCCTATCTCTCAAGGTCAGAGTTTCTCACACTTCAAACAATTCAAGAAAGAGTTTAAAGAGGTACCTGAAACGAATCCCCAGGGGAGTACGTTTGCACTGAAGGAACTCCGCCCCTACTCCGGTACTGAAGTAATCAGAAGAAGATGGGCGAGCTGAAAGCATATGAGCTTTAGAACCTTCAGGGATCGAAACCCAAGGATCTAAACTCTAAGTTGTTCGAAAGCAGTTCGATCTCTTAGTGTACCTGTTCCTGTTCTGAATCTTACAGGAAGCATCTTTTGGAAAATACGCTTTACTCGATGGCGCCACTTACCATTATTTTCGAAATGCTCACAACATTTGCTTGAGCACAATGAGGGCGGAGCGTGAATTGTCATAAGTAGTGAAAAATTTGAATTTCACGTAATATTGAGGTTTTTGAATGTTTTTAAAAATAAATCATCATTAATCGGTAATTTATGAATATCTAATTTTTTAACTACTTGCAAATTATTTAAATGTAATTTACAAATACTCAAATACCAAGTGATTTGTCAAATGATTTCCTATTGTTTAAAAAAATTTAATTTGTTGAAACATTTGATTTTTTCAGGTACATAAGTCGTGAAAATAATTTTTAAATAATTTCATAATTATAAGTAACAACCATTTCTTCGAGTATATATATAACCTAGAAAAAGCAGGAGAAACATTTTATGTCACCAAATTTTCGACAGATTTTAATATTTTTAGGTATGTTATTTCTTCACTAAGAATACTCTTAAATGACTAAACAATTAGAAATTGATTAAACTACTTTATTTTGTTTGAGTATTTTATTCTTGCAATTTTTCGACAGATTGGAAAATTTTTGGGTACTATACTTTGTTTTCTAAGAATACTTCTAAATATTTAAAAAAATGTAACTTGTTTAAACAACGCAGTTTCTGAATCTTATTTTTAAAATGCATTTACGCATTTTATCCTTTCTGGAGATTTAAAACATATAGATGAAATATAAAATTTATTGATATAATAAATAGTTGAAACAATTTCAGTTTGTTTAGACATTTAAGAGTATTTTTGGAAAACAAATAGCATTCCTACAATATGAAAATCTGTCGAAAATTTGGTGATATAAATTGTTTCTCCTGCTTTTTCTAGGTTATATATAATACTCGAAAAAATAGTTTTTACTTAAATAATTATGAAATTATTTAAAAATTAACTTCACGACTTATGTACCTGAAAGAAATCAAATGTTTAAACTAATTAAATTTTTTAAACAATAGGAAATCATTTAACAAATCACTAGGTATTTGAGTATTTGTACGTTACATTTAAATAATTGACAAGTAGTTAACACATTAGGTGTTTATAAATTACCGATTGATGATGATTTATTAGAAAAAAAACATTTCAAAACCTCAATATTTGACATTTACCTTATTTCATTTGAAATTCTGAAATTTACTAATGCTATATTTTTGAATATTTATATGAATAATATCCCTAAATTGATATTAAATTTCGGAGCGTATTAATGATTAATAAATTTATCAAATGAAGAATTTATTGCTTATTATTAATCAATAAATGAATTACTTTATCGTTGTATTATTGTTCAATATTAATATTCACTCAAGTTTCAAACAGACCTTGAATACAATTTGGCATTAGTTAGACATTCCGGCTTGCATTGTAGATCAAACAAGAAATTCGTGAAAAGTCAGTTTTACTCAAGTATCAAACTTTACCCTTCAGGACTGCGTTGTACTCCAATCCTGATCATTTGAAAGTGTCTTTGGTTTAGATCTGCTCAGGAGCAAAACCTTCCGTCCAGTCGATAGGTTTAGATCCTTTACGTTTAAAACATGAAGATTTATTTTGGTTTGGTACAAGAGGTGAGCGACCTTTTTTCTGTACCTGCTCTTCTCCGGACGAAGGGGCGATTCCAAACTCGCACTCTGATACCTGGGAAGAATACCCCCACCACGGGGCCCAGAGCGCTTACCCCTCACTTGGATTTACAGAAATAACATAGGTCGCACCCCTGCCCCTTTCCAAGATCACATTAAACTTTGATTTTCCACTGAGGTGGAGGTATACTTCTCAGGTAGTAGAGTGCGAGTTTGGACATGCCCGGACGAAGATACTAACCAGTTGTTTCCATAATCCTTCCACTTATGAGTACTTGAAAACCAGGCACCGCCCGCTCCGTATACGTACAAATTTCGCCATGCAATAAAACTTTCTTTCTCTTGAAAAGAGCAAAACCTTATGGTTTTTTTTCATTGGTTCAGGGTTCTAAACCTAAACTGAGCAAAACATTTTACTCCTGGTCCCTGGTGTAAACATCACTCTTTTTGTAAATAAAATATCGCTCTGAAACTTTGGGAAATGCAAAAGGAAACAGTAACTTATGTTTGTATACATCATTTGGGTGGAAAT
>JAUMHM010000086.1:1757596-1780368 GCA_032362435.1 Melikaiella ostensackeni
AGATTCTTGTATATTATTATCTGTATTTTTTCTCTGAACCTTTTTTATGAAAAATACAACAACAAAAAACGAAAGTCAAAGAATTGTTTAAGACAAAATAGATTTTTTCTTCGAAAACTATTGATTTTAGAGAAAAATGTTACATAAAAATAGTTTTAGTTTTTCAAGATCTTTAAGACTGTTATGAAAGTGCCTTATGAGAAGTCAACACCCTTCTGGATGAATTTTAAAAATGACGAGAAACTTTTTTTCATTGTATAAACTAGTTTCACTCTTGAAATGTCAACTGCGTGATTTCACCAAAAAAATTTGTATTTTCATGAAATACACAATATCTCTTACGCATTTTTTTATATAAAAGCAAAAATGAAAGCCATGTTATAAGTGGTCGTTTTAAAATTTTACTGTATCTCACAAATTAAAATACACAGAAAAGCCTCTTGAGGTGTTCCACCCTTATAGGATACGTTAGCGTTTTTCACCAAAAATCGGTCATTTTTATTAAGAATCATTTGAATTTGAACATTAAACTTATAATTTTGAACAACTCTAGGTTATGTTATTGTGTTTATTTGGAGACTGGTATTGATGATGTCACCCATGCTCTTCTTTTCTATTATACGACAATTTCGTACCAATACAACATTTATATTTTAATTTCAAAATTGCGCAGGTCAAAATACGGTTGGGAATCTTTTATAATGTTCTTTATAATTATCAATTGGCTTCTTCTGTCAATTTTGAGGGTTTCGTAGGCCCCAACAGAAACCCTTTCAGTTTTGGTTGGGTGTCTGTGAGTCTGTCGCACCTTTCTCCCTGGAGGGAAAGTGATGGATGGTGTTCAGGAGTGAGGGGATATTGGTGAGAGATGGGTTGGGAAGTGATGGGTGGGAGGGGTAATGCGAAGAGAATAGTGGTGGAAATGGGATCTGGGTGGAGAAGTGTGAGGAGGGGGAGTGGTAGTGAGGGGATGATGGGTAGGTGAGTGAAGGGGAAGTGGGTGGGTGTGTCGTGGGGTTGGAGTTGAGAAGTGAAGGGATGGTAGAGGCAGATAGGGTCAGATAGGATAGGAGCGGATAAGAAACAAATATAAAAAATTTCCGATTACTTTCCTGCTTAACTATTTCTTTTTCATTTCAGAAGAACAATGACAACTATGTCAATGCCATGAAACTCTTCTTTGTAGGCGCATATGGCCTACTCTTTCTAAAGTAGTGAAGTTAAAAGTTGAGTAATCTTGACCTTCATTGTGCATCTAGAACATCCTCAATCTCTGTTATAAGATTCTGCGAGTCGCTTATCAAAATGCAGAATCGTGATAACATAACTTTGATTGTGTCTCGGTCGCTGAAATATTTCTTAATTTATTAGCGGCAATTATGCTCGTATCTCCGTATTACCTCAGACACACATACAGACTCGCGCAAATGTCGTAGGTCTCATGTACACCCATGAACAAAAAATCTACAAATTTTGTTGTTAAAGTTAGGTATGACATCCGTCCATTATTTTATAAATAAACCTTGATCTGAGTCAGCTTGCCTTTGATCATAAATTATTATTTTCGACTGTATCATCATGAAAAAATTTCTCCACTGAGCTAGAAGCTCAATGAATATGATTTATTTCCTAAAAATTGAAATGAATTATACCTTCTTATGCAAATTTTTCGCGTACCAAAAAAGAACACTCAAATGTTCATAGATCAAAAATAGACTTCGAAACTACGCACTTTTACGGCTCATTGTAGGCAGGTGTACAATAAACGTGCAACAAAAAGAAAAACGGGGGAGAAAAGGAAAGAGTCAACTAAACCAACCGCTTACTCTTTCTTTTCTCCGTCTTTTTTATATTACAGGAGACCAACATGTTTCAAAGTCAAATTAGACTTTCTCATAAGGGGTGACTTATAGGAAAACAACAGGAACAAAAAATGAAACTTTATTTGATAAGAAAACCATTATTACCTGAATATGAAACAGAGATAATTAATAGCAATTATTGTTTTGGTACATATTTCTTTTCTTGATTGAAAATGATTTTCACACAGACAAACATTCTAAATGAAAACAAATGTTAGTTATTTCATTCTTTAATTGAAAATTGATCTACACATTGGAATACAATCTCTGGATTTCCTACGCAGGAACTCAATATTTCATCTAATTTGATTATTCATTTATGCTATTATGGATTTTAACGAAATCGTTAGAAATTCGTGTAATGTGATGGATGTTATTGGAGGATCGGTGAAGAATATTTAGAAATTTTATTCAGTCAGTAAAAAACTGAGATTGGCTGCATTACACAAAGAATTCTTGATAAAGCGCAAGATTCATTGAGTTTTCGGAAAAAAGATATTTAACATTACCCAGAAAGTTTTCTTTAATTTTAACAACAAAAGGAACAAAAAACCTTTCATGAGATCACTAAGGAACTTAAGAAATCTGCCTTGAATTGGTTACAAAAGATTGCCATGTGCAAATACACAATCTAAATGAGAATGTTAAGTAGCCTTCAGATAGACTGAATAAAAAGACACCATTTTATATCGTCAATGAATGCCTTGTAAGAGAAACTGAATTGAATAACGAAGCCTCTAAAAATAATGAAATCTGAATAGATGTGTTCTAGATCGACCTACAAAAAATGATTTATTTTTCAGTCTTACTTCTACTTTTAAGAGAAAACGTTATTTTCGTCAGGAATGATTGCAAAGACATTCTTAATCATCATTACACTGAACTCTTTTATGTAGTAAAATCAAATATGAATCGGTTTCTCGAACCTCTGGTTGGTAGAATATGACAGAATATGAAATATGAAAAGTGATTAAATTATTGTTACTTGTGTATGTTTCTCATTATCAATAGAAAATTTCAAATAATTCCAATTTTATGCTTGTCTAAAAGTTACATTTAACGAGCCACAAATAATTAGAAATAAAAAATATCCTTGAGTAATTAGGAAAAGACACATGGACATGGCACTTAGCACAAAATACATTTTTATTATTTGTATAACACGATAAGTTGAACATTACTTCCTCTTCTGGAATGAGAGTACGTTTCGCTTACGTCAACACTCATTATCTACTCAGAATATCAATTTGTTCTCCAAGAATCATAAATTTTGAAAGACAGTTTTTTTTTAAATTGCACAACCTTTTTCAATATCTGAATTAGGGTTTCATTTTGTGAGTTTTTTTCCTGCTTATAGCACCATATACGGAGAATTTGCTACTCTCAAAATAACGATAGATTTCGAGATAGATTCAAAAACGAAAGCACTGAAAAAAAATTGGAGGTCCTTTTAGGAGGGAAGCTAAAAATCTTATTCATCTTTTTCTTTTCTTGAAGTAATATAGAGAAAAATATTTTTTTGAATGCTTTATTTTTGTAAATGACTAGAATATTTACCTTTCTTCTTATTCTAGTGAAGAATGTTACACTCTTTTAAAATCCGCCAGAAAATCACAGAAATTTTGAAAAGTAACAAAATAGCAGCGATATTTCTGAACATAAGAAATTTTCATTTTTTTAGAAACTACGCTAGATACGAAAAAAGCCTACGCAAGAAAACTTGTTCCTCTTTAGAACATCTAAAAAAGTTGCATTGCCACTTTTTAAGATTCTCCACCGTCTTCAAAATATATGCATTTTTCTCAAAAAAATTACTATTTTTGCTTTCTGTCTCTTCAAATAAATGTGAAGTTTTGTCCCTATTTCACTTTGATCTTTTATGACTTTATTTTTGTAAAATCTTCGAAAATTATTATCGGTTTTTCAATAATGGAAGAAAAGTCGTGCGTAGTAACGAAAAGTGGTAAAGGACTTCTTTGTAGATATTTTACACAGGAACAACTTTTTTGTGTTAATTTGTTTTCCTTTTGCGGATTTTTTGAAAAAATTAGAATTTTTCCTTTTCAGAAAAATTGCCTCCTTTTCGCTAATTTTCTAAATTTTTCGAATTTTTTCGGCGGTCATCGAAAGAGTGTGAAATCTTTCACTAGAATCTGAAAAAAAAACTCGAATATTTTAATGCGTTGAAAAAATATAGCAATTAAGGAATAGCCACAATAATATGCATTTTTTCTAGAAATTACTATTTTTGCTTTCTTTCCCTTGAAATACGTACAAGGTATCTTTCACGATACTTCAGTGATAATATTATTACACATAGACACTTCGATCTTTCATCGCTTTATTTTTGTAAATTTTTCGGGAATCATTTTCTTTCTGGATAACGCAGAAGAAGTTATTACGTTTTCAACATCTTGAAATTTTCTTCTAGTCTTCAAAAGAGCGCAAGATCCCTCATCAGAATAAAAAATGAAAGGTAAAATATCTTAATTGGTTGAAAAAAACAGGAAATGACATAATTGACATAATTTTGCTGCATTTTTCAATTTTCAAATGTGAAAAAATACCGAAAAATTAATTACCGATACAGTTTCTCGAAAAAAAAATTCCCGAAAAATCAAAATTCCCGAAATCTCAAATTTCCGAAAAAAAATAAAATTGAAAAAAATGTTTATTCTTGAAATTATAAATTCCCGAAATTTCAAAACCCGAATTTCTGAAACTAGAAAATTTTCAAATCCTGTAAATAGTAAATTGACGAATTTTTATATTCTCGAATATATTAAATTGCCGGATTCTTAAATTTCCGAAAATAGTAAGTTGTCGAATTTTCAAATTCTTTTAAACTTTGAAAATTAAGGAAATCGCCGTAATTTTTCTGAAAATCAAAAGCTCTCTTCTCTTTCAAAAACTACGCGACTCAAGATTTTCAATTGTAAATCTTCAGAATCAAAATACATATTCTAAAAAAAAATGAAGTGTCTCATCATCCCGAAAATCGAGACGAGTAGCAAATCTGGCACTTTTGGCTAGTCGTCCCGAATTTCGGGATAACTAGCATTCTTCACACATTCTTCAAGTTTAGCTGCATATTATCGGAGAGAAAAATGAAATTTAAATAAAACAAGAATTACTTTTACCGAATCACTACAGGCTTCAATTTTCCTCATACTGTAATTCACCGTGGTCCAGTGGTTAAAGCGACTTACTAGTAATGCTGCCGCCTTGAGTTCGCGTACTCGTGCTTTTTTATTTTCTTCTATTTTAACAAATTCGCTGTAAATTTAAAGAAATGATAGAATAATCATTTAAAAAATTCTAAAAATATCTTGCAATCAGACAGCTATTATTTATTATTACAAGGACGATTGAGAGGGGAGATGGGTATTAGAATCGACACCCCCTTTTCATCTTACCGTTTGTATAAAAATTATAACAATATGATATTGACCAATGTAAAGAACGTGATTGGTCACACGTGAAATCCCCTTTGTCGATTCGGGGGGGGGGGGGGAAGTGTCGACCAAAGTATAGTTACCGATCAGATAAAAGTTATTGGTCAAAGAAGAGTGATAGGGGGAAGATTATGATATCTTTGGCGACAAAGTCTTTATGAGGATGCCTATAGCATTCTTTTCCGAGAAACACGAGTCTAAAACTTTTAATCGATATCTTGAATAGTTTTCGAGATAGGCGGTCAGTCACCCCTGTGACTGGTCACAGAAATAATGTAGCTCCCATCCCTACCTCTTTCCAGCGTCTCGTAGAAGCGGAAAGGCACAGGAATAATATTTTGAATATAAGTATTTGATTCTTTTTTTCTCGTTACAAATCCCCAATCGGAATGAATATAAAGAAAAGAAAGAAAAAAAAAGATTCGATTGAAAGTTATTCCTGTTTTATGTTTATTTTATTATCTACTATTTTTTCAAAAATTTGCACTTGAACTTGAAGCATTAGATAATTGTATATCAAAAGAAATGAAATTATATAACCGCATTGTTACGGGAAGACTAGTCAAATGTGTGAAAAATGCTAGTCGTCCCGAATTTCGGGACTACTGGGCGTAGCCAAAATAAACGTTCAAAATCACATCACTTTACAATGTAAACATTCCAAATTAATACATCTTTAAATGAAAATCATAAAAATTGATGAATTTTAATTTGTAAATCTGTAATATTGAAGACATTTCAATTTTATATCTCAGAATTTGAATTTCAATTTTCAATCTTCAAAATTGCAGAATTTTCCATTGTAAGTCTTAAAAAAATTGAACTTCATATATCAAAGAAACGTTCAAAATTACATCATTTGAAAATGGTAAGGAATCCAAAATAATGAATCTTCAATTGTGAATCTTAACAATGGACGAATTGGAAATTATTAGAATTGGAGGATTTTCAAATGTGAATATTCAAAATTGAATTATTAAGAAAAAATCAAAATTACATACCCTCAATATAAAAATCATGAAAATTGAGTAACTTGGAAATCTAAATTTTCAAAATTCAAGAATTTTCAATTGTAAATCTGCAAAATTATAGGAACTCAAATTGCAAATCTTTAAAATTGAAGAGTTTTCAATTGTGAAAATATTCAATTAAAAATTCTGTAATTTTGATCTTTTACATAGTACTTTAAGCTTAAGCATACATTATAATTTGATAATTAGACAATTGAAACAAGAAACATGTTCTGAGTGCGACTAGCGCTCTATTATTGCTAGTGTGTTATCAAAAAATTAGTGAAAACCGGCTCCTGAGATTGATTGAAGAATTTTTAATCATAAAGAAGATGTGGCTATTCAAACAGTCTCTAACGTAGTGGCAAACAATTTGTTGCGAATTTCCAAAATTTGAATTCTTCAAATATAAGAGTCTGATTTTCTATGAGTAGGAGGATTTCTGTTTGATTAAAGGTGTCAACAAAAGTTCCTTTTCCCCATAAAAATGAATGAAATTTTCGGACACTTAAGAGATACGAGCACGTGAAAATTGCAAAGCGAGATCGAAATTATATCACAGATTATCGAATATACATTATCACTTGCTGACGAGTATGATCGCCAATCTTTGCGTCTCAGTTTAGTACCAAGTGATAATAAATTGTTTTTTATGTTTCTCATATCATCAACTCAATTATCAAACTTAAGTTGGCGAAAATAATTTTTTCTCGGTTTTAACGTCCACCCAACAAACAAAATGAATTTACAACAAAAATTTAATTTCCGATTACAGATTCATTACGTGAATATATAAAACTTGTTAAACATATAAACACTTTTCTAAAAATCATAATATATTTTTCAGTATCTTTCTTATAATATATAAATTCACAAAACTTGTAACTTTTGTTGTTAAAATTGGAAACATACCATAACACGGGGCTAGGCGGGTCTTCCGCGGAAATTCCACAGACCTTCCAGCTGCAAATTCCTGCCTGTGATAGACCGAAGAAATTTCGAGAAAACGCTTTACTATATTTAACTCTGCCCCCGATTTAATCCCGGTGGTCTCGAACGTCGTCCCTACAGCTTTCGTGTGCACCAGGTGCACCAGATGCACAATGATCTCCTGATTTCAAATTTGTGTGGCACGTCTTCGGCAGATCGTGCATTTTCGAGATATTTGCAATTAATCAATTTTTAAATTACCCTCGATTCGTCCTTTTCCAATAAAGATATTTCAATGTTATTTCTGCATTTCATTAGATCAATCCAGAACGAATTAGAACTGTCTAAACATATTTGTCCTCCGACGGATATTTATTGCACGAAAGCAACTAAAAGGCAAAAAACATTGGAAAAAAATTCTGTCTGTAATATCTTGAAAAAATCATATAAAAAGAATTATTTCTTTTCAGTTCTGAAAATAATACCTAGAATACACATTTTTTATAATAAACACTATTTCTCTAGAATTCATAATTTCCTAGCAAAATGAACTCTTATTGGAGGAAATTCTGCGGTATGATAATGAATAGTCATTTTTCTTGAATCGACTACATGTTAGAGACAACATTTTTGCACAGATATACAGTGGCCGCTCCCAGACACAAGTTTCTTGTGAAATTATGGTAAAATTGTTTCAATTTGCGTAACGAGGCATGAATAATCAATTACGGAATTTCAAATACGAATAATTATGCAACAAAAAGTTATAAATGTTTGAAATTTAGCATGCTGATTCTCTGAAGTACCGCTAAAACCATGATGCAAGTAAAAAATTGTTTATACAGAAACATTAACCTATAGATGCCTTCAAAGTCCAATCATCTATCTACAGTCCCATTAGCAGTGAGAAGTTGGGACGAAGCTTGAACAATTTTGAAAATTATTTAAAATTCAGTAATGGAATTTCATTTCCTTAATTCTTATTCGTTAAATAATTATCAACTTTTCTTTTTTTAACAATATGACGATAAGCTCGCTAGGTGACATAGTAAGCTCGGAAGGGCACATCTGGCCGACTGGTTCGGAGCCCATAGGCGTAGATACACAAAATGCAAGCAGAAGGGTTCATGGGCCCCTTTGGCACCGTGAAACTAGTTTGCTCGGTATCTACTACGATTCTACGCCACTGGTTTCTGACCTAGTCGGTCGTTAGCAAGCTTCCAATCTTACGATATCACTCACAGCCCTATTGTCAAGCTTTTCCAAAAAAAGAAAAGTTGGTAATTATTAAACGAATAAGAATTGAGAAAATTGAATTCCATGACTGAATTTCAAATAATCTCCAAAATTGTTCAAGCTTTGTCTCCAATTCTCACTGCTTACAGGACTGTAGATGAATAATTGAACTCGAAAGGCTTCTATAGGTTAATATTTTTGTCAAAACAATTTTATATTCACACTATTGTTTTAGTGGTACTTCAGAGAATCAGTATGCTGAATTTCAAACATTTACAACTTTTTGTTGCGAAGTTATTGGTATTTGAGAAGCCTTAATTAATTATTCATGCCTCGTTGCTTAAATTTGAACAATTTTACCATAATTTTGTAGGAACTTTGTGTCTAGGAGCGGCAACTATATATTTCTGCAAGAATGTTGTCTGTAACATGTATTCGATCTAAGAAAAGTGAATATTTATTATCACACCGCAGAATTTCCTCCACTAGAAGTCTATTTTGCTAGGAAATTATTAACTTTAGAAAAATAGTGTTTATCATAAAAAATGTGTATTTTAGCTGTTATTTTCAGAACTGAAAAAATTCTCTTCTCTATATTTTTCTAAAGATATTGCAGACAGAATATTTTCCAATATTTTTGCCTATTAGTTGCTTTTGTGCAATGAATATTCGTCGAAGGGCAAATATGTACAGACGGTTTTTATTCGCCCTGGATTGATCTAGTTAAATGCAAAAAAGAAAATTGACATACGTTTAATGAATTAGCGTTAAATAGGAGTAATCAAAAAATTTATTAAAGGCGAAAATCTCGAAAACGCATGATGTGCCGAAGACGTAGCACACAGATTCGGAATCAGGAGATCATTCTGCATAAGAATCATGGAAAATATTTCGGCGACTCCGTCGATCCGACAGGATTGGGTATGGCGTTTGGACTATAAGTTCTAAATGAAGATTGGCCACACCACAACACTTTGTCTCGTGACCCGTCATTGTACGTCCTTTGAGTGTACCAGGTGTACAATATACATCTTCCTAGAGCAAGTTTCGTTATAAATAGTGATTGACTGCACCCCAATGGTTACTGAGACGAGTCGTCGTGATTTTACAAAATCTTCCGAGTGCACTAGGTGTACAATATACTATACACCTTCCGCTAGGCAGTTAACTTCTAAATAGTTCGTATTTATGAGATGAATTCCTCGAAAAAAATGTATTTTGTATATCTAGTGTACCTGCAATATGTTGTACAATGACATGTCATTTCAGTAACCAATTGGTTGCGATCAATCCCTTTTTAGAGCACAGCTTCCTCGAGGAAGATGTATTTTGTATAACTGGTGCACTCAGAAGATGGTGCAAGTTGATAAGTCTTCTCAGTATCCGTTGAGGTATGACCAATTCCCATATCAAAGTTAGCTTCCTCGAAGAAGATGTATTTTTTACATCTGGTCCACTCGGGAGATATTATGCAAGGATGGGTTATCCTAGTACCCATTCGGGTGTGACCAGTCTTCGTTCAGAACTCATCTTTCTCGAAGAAGATGTATTTTGTACACCTGGTGCATTCGGAAGATGTTGTAGAATGAGGGGTCGTTTCAGTAACCATTGAAGAACGATCAGTCATTATTTAGAACTCAACATCCTCGAGGAAGATGTATTTTCTACACCTGGTGCATTCGATAGGTGTAAATTGATAAGTCATGAGAAAGATGTATTTTGTAGACCTGGTGCACTAGGAAGATGTTCGTTAACAAGTCATAAAATAAGTGAGTGGGGTTCGGTTATTGTTCACTTAGAACTTAACTTCCTTGAAGAACATATATTCTTTACACCTGGTGCACACGAAAGATGATAATAATGATGGGTCGTCTCCATAACCGCTGGGGTGCTACCAATTCCTATTTAAAGGTCAACTTCATCGAGAAGATGTATTTTGTATAACTGGTGGACTCAGAAGATGTTGCAAGATGATGGGTCTTCCTCGAAACCGTTGGAGTGTGACCAATTTCTATCAAGAGTCAACCTCCTCGAGGAAGATGTATTTCTTAACTCTGGTGCACAGGAAAGATGTTAGTAACCATTAGGGTGCAAAAAATATCTATCTGAAAGTTAACGTCCTCTAAGAGGATGTACTTCTTACTCCTGACGTAAATGGAATGTGTTAGAAGGACCATCGTGACCACCGGGAAAAGACCGGAAGCCGAGGTAAAGATAGTATAGCGTTTTCTGGAAATTTCCAGGGTTCAATACAGGCTGGAATTTGCAATGGAAAAGTTAGTGGAATTTCCACCTTAAATTTCCGTAGAATTTCCGTGGAGCACTATCAAGGGAATCTTTCCACGTGGGGTTGATGAATAAAAGGTGGATAAATTCATTTTCGTTTTGTTAGTACCTTTAAGAAAGTATTGAGAAGGCTGGGCACATGGTCTGTTGTAAGGTTATTGTTCGCCACTAATTTCTCCGAAAGTATTGTGAAAAATATAACTTAGGTGGTATCCCAGGATTCTTAAAGAAACAAGCTATGCTTCCCTATTGTAAAATTTGAAAAAGTATTCATTATATAAAAAATATGATTTGTCAAATTTACCCTAATTTTTGAAGGCTAATTTCTCGGCTTGTAATCAATATTTCAAAAATTCAACAACAGGTATACGTACATCAATCCTTTCTGAAAAATTAATGCATATAAAAAAACTATTGCCTTCAAATAAATCTTAAGTGAACGCGCCAAAAAACAACATTTCTGGGGTCAAGTTAAGGCGAAAAACTACCGATCCTGACGGCAAAATAGTTAAGCAGACCCATTGGCACGCCCACGCTTGTTCTTCTAGCCCTTCACCTCACCTCGGCAAGTTGTAGGGTTACGGATTCGGTTACTACCTAGGCCTACGCTCACTGTAATTCACATTTGGCGCCACTAGCAAGAAAACCTTCCTGAATCGAGACTCAGACTCATTTCTGAATTTTGAATTTTCTCGTGTCCAGGAGCCACATACGATAGGTGGTATGTCGTGAAAGATCGCAAAATTTTTTTTAATGTATATTATGCAGAATGATCTCCTGAATCTGACGGTATGAGGCGATTTCACGAATTTATGTTCGTTCTCGAAACATTGTTATTTAAACATTTTTTTCAAATCATGCTATATCTCCTGAAATTATCGAAATTGGATTGAATTTGTTTTTGAAACTATTAGGTTTCATGCAAATAAACAATTATTGTTCCATGTGATCTTTTGTCTGTCTGTTACTTTTTGCAAGAAACGCAAAAAAAGCATATTATACTAATCGATTTTTATACGTTGTTTATGAGAAAAATAAGTTTTTAGATTACCAAAAAAGCCGCTTCGGCTTCGTCAATTCCGTTAAGTTTTGTAATTTTATAGCATTCCCTAGCATTTTATAGTTATGATTATTACAACTTGTAAAGTTGGTGACGCAGCTTATAAGAAATTTATGGATGCTTTTTCAAACTGTTTCAGTATGTAAACCAATATTTATATTCGATTTTTTTTCTTAACTCTGATACATCTTTTCTTTCGCTTTTGAAATCCGTAAAAAAAAAATTCAAAAAATTGAAAAATTCACAAAATAGCGGTGGTTTTTTTGACAATACTTATAATTATAGATTTAATGCTTTCACGATGATTCATTATGATGGAATTTCCGGAAAATGCAAATTCGCATTTTTTTCGATAAGAGTCTGAACAGCAAAGTTATTACTCAAAAACCACTAAAAGTGTCGAAGAACTTTTCTCTATTATGTAATTTTTCCAAAGTTTTTGCTAATTCAATGATGTTGACTGTCACTGTTTTTTTCGTGAAAACAATCGAATCTTATGATATTTTGTACAAAAGTTGAATGTTTGAATGTACAAGTTGAAAGAATTTTTTAAAATGAACTTTCAGAAAATTTTCTGCTTTTTCAGGAAAATACAATCAAAGCCGACATTATCATTATGTTAGCGAAAATATAGAGAAATCACTTAATAGAGAAAAATTCTAAGGGTCTTGTTTTAGAAATGTTGAAGTGTATAACCTTTGCTTTTTTATTTTCCGTATCTCATCACGTTATTACAAAAACGTCCAGATTTTCGTTTGTCATGAAAATAGAGCAAATTTTGTCTTAAGATGAATTTGTACGGATTTTCTTTATTCCTAACAGAAACGAGAATTCCAAAGTGCACATTTCATTTTTCAAGATTGGCGACTTTTTAACCACCTTATTATGTACATAATCTATTATTCACAATTGATGTTTTTTTCGCCTTCTTAACACAGCAATGTTTTTGATATAAGTCTTTAATTACAACAAATGTTACGCACCACGTGAAAAATAAGAGCTGCATTTGAAAATATTTTTTTTTTTACTTTTGCTACAGCATTCATTCAAATCTCTTTTAAAGTACGCGTAACTCACTAGGTTCTAGCCAGTTCTAGTCGCGGATCAAGGAGTTCTTAAGAGAAAAGTGAGATTGATTGGTCAAAGTTACCCAGCTTCTGAAGGCTTACAGGTATTCCTTGGTTTGCAATGATGATTTGGAAAATTTAGAAATTAATAGGCGTAGATTCTTTATGAAAAAATGAATGTATATTAAAGAATTAAAGAAAACGAAAAGCAACGATTAATTAATGCAAGAAATTGAAAATGAAATGTCAAGAAAAATGTTTTAAGATCAACTGAGATTGCAAATATTAACTGATTTCTCAAAATCTTCTTTTGATTTTCTCGTAATAACAGAACGGAGGTAATGCAGCCTATTAAAATTCGTTCTGAAAATATTGTAGGAAATTATAATTTTTCTCTCCTGGATCTAATCTTCAAACGATGGGAAGGTTGCGCCAGGTCAGAAATCGACAGCTTGCTAGCAATGGGGTCCGGCGAAGAAAGTAACAGCCCCCAAGACCTTCTCATTGTTATTACATTGAAGTTGGTTGAGAAGAATCAAAATTTGGTAAAAAAGTAATTAAGCGAATTTAAATAGGCTGCATTACCTTCATTATATTATTACGAGGAAATCAAAAAAAGATATTAAAAAATCGGTTAATATTTGCAATCCCAGTTGATCTTGAATCATTTGGCTTACTTACTCACTCTCTTTGGTTTACGTTGGTACACGAAGAAGACTAAAGTAGAGGATTCTTCAGCCAGACCTGCCTAAATTATCTTTGGGTTCTTGACCTGCTGCTTAGCCTCACATGTCACAGGAAAAATTCTATTACAATGAACTCTTTTCTGTGAGCTTTTTTTTAAGATATCTGATGCCTCACTGCTGTTATTAGTCAAGACAAAATTTTTTTTGACGTCCAAAACTACACTCTTAGAGGCGTGCTTATCATACTTCTGTCTCTCTCGCACACTCAACTCAGAGCTCCCACGCTAGTACACAGTCCTCTCAAATTCAACAGATTTTTTTGCATTTCGTTCATTTAACAACCTGACAGATTATAATAGCCTATTTCAAATTTCACACACATACTAGTGAGTTATTGAATCTCATCATATTTTCTAGAATTTCATGGCAATTTAAACGCAATCATATGGTTTTGCAAAAAAAGTAAAAAGTTGACCTTTGAAAAATACCGAAAATCTATCAATAACTGAAATGGAAAATTTGCAAAATTTAAAATTACCGAAATTAATAAGCTACCGAAAATGTTTATAAATGAAATTTAAATGTTCTGAAAGTTAAAGTAAACGATTCCAAAATTTTGCTAATTATTAAGTAGCTGAATTGATGAAGAAGGCTTGATTAAAAAATATCATTAGGTTTCGAGTTAATGGAAGTGGAATTTTTTTCCTCTCAAGAGGCTCGTATTCTCAAAGTTGGACGGTGGTGAAAAATAAAATTTTTAATTCAAGGGGGGGGGGTAAGGTTAGTTCGGTGACAAAAAGCATATTTTCAAGAATTTTTTTTCACGCTACAGACAACGTTAGTTTATTTGATTGATGTTAATATCATGAAACAACATTTGAAGAATATTTTATAAAACTTTCAAAGAAAAATATCAAGTAATGAGCCATTGGCAGCAAATCTTTGGAGGCGCCTCGAAAAAAAGTTGTTCTGCGGTGACGGCTGTAACTCATCACTGAATCATCTGAAGTCAAAAAATCAAAATTTTTTTATTTGTTTATAATTTTCTCAAGGTAACGCTGTCGAGTTTTTTATAATGGATTTTTTAATTTTTGGTAACACTTGGAAGTCAAAAAACCGATTTTTGCTAAAAAAAATCGGCAAATTGTTATTGTAAAATTGATAATAATTATAAGCAAAAAAATCTCAACAACGTTACCTCAAAATTTATGCGTAAAAAGAGTGTACCAAATTTCAAATGGATCGATGCAGTAGATTTTGAGTTACAGCCGTCACCGACTTCAAAAATGCAAGGTGTGAGGAAAACGCTTTGAAGTTTTGTACACTCGAAAAGCCAGAATTGAACATTTAAACGAGTGCTTTTTTTATACTTACACAGAATCATCGATGCCAGGCCCGTAGAGTGAACAGCTCTCATCTGCAATGTCTAGAGCATCTTTTTGCCCTTGTCTACGTCGAATTCTGCCTTCTTTGCTATTACCTGTCAGGAAGGTATACGAAACCGAGGGGGAGCAACGGACTCTTAAAAACTCCATATCTCTGTTAATTTTACTCCGATCGGCCTCAAATTTTGAAACAATATTCTTGAGATTTTATACATTAATATGGAAAAATAAAAAAAATGTAAAAAAAGTTTCCCCCCCCCCTTCAAACAAGCGGGGGGGAATGTTGATGAAGGGAGTGTGCTATTTGGGATGTTTTGAACCATCCCGCTTACTCCCCTGAATAGCGCCTTCACACTACCACCAGAGATGAGGTGGCTGCTACCACCTGTTCACCTACCTGAAGACTCACATGGGTAGAAAAAAATTGCCCACCGACAAGGAGGTGAAAACAGAGGTCCTGAAGTGGGGGAAGGCGGTGGCGGGAAACTTCTACGAGGAGGGCATCAAAAAACTTGTGCCACGGCTCACTACTTGCATAGAACGGCAAAAAAGATGAATTCTTAACGAAAAACGTAATAGTTAACTGACAGCTCAATTTACAACCAAACAGTTGCGTTTTTAACTTAAAAAATAATTTTCAACAAAAAGATAAATTTTCAACAAAGTACATAAATTTTCAAAAATGTACATAAATTTTAAACAATGTACATAAATCTTAAACCAAATAGTTGAATGTTTAACCGAAATGACGAATTTTCAACAAAATACATGAATTTTCATTTAAATAGTTAAATTTTCTACTAAAAAGATAGATTTTCAACAAAAAAACGAACTTTCAATAAAATAGCTAAATTTTCTACCAAACAAAAAATGAACTTTCAACTAAAATGATGAATCTTCGACCAAAAAAAATAAATTTTTAACAAAGTAGTTCAACTTTCAACAAAGTACTTGAGTTTCCAACCAAAAGAGATGAATTCACAATGAAAAATGTACATAATAGTTGATATTTCAAGTAGAAACGATTTCAATTTTAAATGAATAAAAAGTTGAATTCAATCAAGAAAGACGAATTTCCAAAAAGACAGTTGAATCCTCAATGGAAACAAATTAATGTTCTACAAAACATTTGCATTTTTATCCAAAAAGGATGAAATTTCTACCAAAAGAGATGAATTTTCAAACTAGAATGTATAATTATATATTGTAATAACCAAATATATAATAGACTTTTCAACCAAGAAGAATAAACTTTCAAACATAGTTGGATTTTCTTATTGAGTTCTATTAATTCAGTTCGCATTTAAGTTAAAAACGAGAAAGAGGGGAACAGGGGAAAGACTGTGAAGCCTGCGATAATGAAATAGGAATTTTGATAATTTATCTATGGATTATTTAACTATTTTTCTCTAGCCTACAGGCTGAGGAATAATAGTTCAATAAAACTTTGAAGTTCATTTTTAACGCTTTAGAAATATTAATTTAGAAAAGTGGAAATTTCCTCTTCTAAAACTAATACCATGAAGGTTGTACGTTTATTTGATGAACAGAATTCATATGCATGTTCGTTCCTTAAATTAATTTATAAAATCTTAGTGAGATTTTATAGCAGGGGGGAGGTCGGAGCAAATCTTACTGTATCTCACATGGGTGAGGGGGGGGGGGGGGGTGAAAATTGTAGAAACACGCCTTATATTTTGAAAGCTATTCATATACTTATAGATAAAAAGAACAAAAAAGTTATTCATATACCTTTGAATCTGTTCTGGATGCGAGTTTGCCCAAAGTAATACGTTGTCTATATTTGAAGGAATGGTATCTTTGTGAATCACTTCATCACATCCTTCATTCAGGTCAAAATGAACATGTCTATCGGGTGGTGGTTTGTAATATTTCAGTTGTGATAAATCTTGATGATATCCATTCGAATCCAGGGAGAAATATCCTACTACTTTCGGGTTGTCTTTTTCTGGAAAGCTTTTTTTGTCCCAATCATGGTACCAACTTCCATCCTTAATATTGAAAACTTGAAAATCCATTTTTCTGTCAGTCGTTTTGTTTTTTTACATTAACGTAGAAAGTACAGATTTTGTTTGATTATCTCGCACTACCTTCCGTGAACAATATATCTTCACTTCAAGTTCTTCTTCCGAACTACGCAAATTTTTGGAACATTTGGCAATTAGGTATTTCAGGTTGGGCTGGGGAAATACAAGATGTCTGAACGCTGAGGGACAAACAAGAACCCCAATTGCATAAGTCGAAACTTCAATTTTTGTTAATAACTTGTAAAAAGATGATTTTACACGAAAAGTATATTGGATAATACTTTTTATTTTTCAAAAGCTATTTAATTAAATAATAAAACCGATCATATTTTGTGACGATTTCATTATTTAATTGGATAGCTCTTGGAAAATAGAAAATAATATCTAAATGCAATAATGGTGAAATATCAACATTTATCAAGTAATTTAAATAATAAAGTTTCGTCCCATGCAATTTGTATTATTGCTTGGCCCTCAGCGTACGGCCATCTTGCCAGCGATGTAACAACTTGAAATACCTAATTTCGCAATATAATGCTTGCAGCATGTTGGTATTGTCCTTCAGTCCACTAGATCCACATACGTCCAATGAAAATTGAATAACAAGGGAACTAAAAAATTTGATTAGACTCAGAAATGAATTCTTTTTTTTTTGCAGAACTACCAACTTTAGAGGGGGGATTCCCCTTTATAAGCATGATACTACGATAGCCCACCTAATCGCCTATGATGAATTCCTTTGACACGCCTCTGCAAGCAGTTTTGATGGTCGTGATCAGGGCTGGGTACGTAATTTATTCTAGGTAATGAACGTGGAGTTCCACAGTACTTTACCAGGTATTTTACCCATTTAGTTTGCTACACGATGTAAATTACCGGCAACATAATCTAACTTTCGGAATTGAGCCTTACAATGACTTCATGTCCCGTCGGTAAGATCACTTTCTAACAGACCATTAACGTTCACCATGTAGTTTACCAGTTTTCTACAGTTTTCCACGTAATTCACGTCATTTATGTAATTTACATAGAAAACCTTGAGTAACGCGTCACTTCGCAACCCTGACACTGGCATCTGTTTACATCGTTTGCATCAGGCTTTCATCAATAAGTTCATTTAAGTCTTAATTCTTACAAAGATGACAACACGTGAAATTTTGACCATTCAAATTGGTCATTATTCTAATTTTATTGGGACGCATTGGTGGAATTTACAAGTACTTGTTTACAACCTTCGTAAACTTTCTTTTCGAGTGTCTACTTTCTAACCTATAAATCCAATTTGTAAAATTGGTAAAATTATTAACTTTATATGTTTAATACTTCGTGTTAATTTTTTTAATTTGAAAGAATATCCTACGTTTTATTCTCATGAATATATACTTAATATTCGATCGACAATTAGAGAAATTGCGGAAATGTTTTTCGTTTAAACACGGTGTAAACGTAACCTAAAAATTTGTTATTTTGATTTGTTTGGATAACATATTTGAATGTCACATTGTTATATTACAACATAGTACACAAATTTAATTAAATTACAGCTCATATTATTTTAAATGACTATGAAAAAGCTTTGAGCGATATCTATAAAATGTTTAATGAAAAATATACATTTTTGTTTACTTTTAACAATAATTGTTATATTTTCTTATATGATATTTTTCAGGAGACAAATTTTTCATACAATCCTAACAATCCTTCAGAAATCAATCACGATGTATTATATAGAGAAGGAGAAACTTCACAGGTGAGAGTGAGAACCAATAGTGTTCACTACTATAAAAAATAAAATTTAAGATAAATTCTTGACTCTATTTTAAAATTAAATAACTTTGCTTTCGGAAAATATATTCAAAATATGATCGGAAATGGATTTTTGAACGTATAGAAAACTAAATTTGGAATAAATTAAGGGAAGACACTATATACTATATAGGCCAGTCAGTGAAAACATTAAAAATAAAAAAATTTTACTTTAATTCCAGAAGTTTTCAATTTTTGAGAATGGATAAAATAGGTGGGAAAAATGATAAATCTCGTTTTGCAACCTTTTCCTAAGTCCAGAACATGTTTAAAAATAAGAGAAACACTCTTTTTGTCAAAAAAGTATTACAAAAATACATAAAGTCCTGCAAACTTTCTGTAACGTTTTTTCGAGTCATTTTACACAATTTATTAGATTTGCAACCATTTTGGAGATTCGGAACTTGACAATTTTTGAATAATTAATGTTTTTATGAATAGCTTGAAAGAAAAAATTGCAAAAGTACTGCAAATTATCAGAAGAGTTTAAACATTGTATCAAAGAGCTGCGTAAATTCGCAACCTTTCTTAGTTGCACGGAAAACACTTTTTTGTATATGAATGGCTTGAAGAATATTATATTGAGTATATGTCTATCAAAAAAATTGCAAAAGTTTTAAAAGTTGGTTGCAAATTTTTCAAATTATTTCCCAAATCTGATACTAACTTTGCAACTCCGTAGATAATACAGAACCTTGTAAAATTAACAATAATTGAGATGCCAAGTTTTTATACATAAAAAAATTGTAAAAGTTTTGCAAAATGGACAAACCATTTGGAAC
This sequence comes from Melikaiella ostensackeni, assembly GCA_032362435.1. Taxonomy (NCBI): domain Eukaryota; kingdom Metazoa; phylum Arthropoda; class Insecta; order Hymenoptera; family Cynipidae; genus Melikaiella; species Melikaiella ostensackeni. The sequence goes on from JAUMHM010000086.1 coordinate 1,777,210, forward strand.
ATTTTTTCTTATGTAACTAAAAATTTGAAATCTCACGCATAATACGGAACCTTGTGAAATTAACAATAATTGAGATATCATAGTTTTTATACATAAAAAAATTCAAAAGTTTTGCAAATTGTATAATGTACATGCAGGTTTTTAAAATATGTTGCTAAATGAAATGTGAGAAAGGTTTTGTTAATTAATAAATCATTAATATTTTTCTTAGTTGCGTTTTGAAAATACGGTGCTCAGCCATCGCTGAAGATCGCTACAGACAATAAGCGCTTTATTGAAAACATTTGGATATCATTGAAATAATAAAACGTCGATGCATCTATTGTTTATTTAGTAATGTGAAAATATACTGTCTCGTCACTTGATTAAAATAGGAATAGTCAAAAACATCAATTTTGCACAGAAAAAAATGTTTTGAAAAATCTAAATAATTTAAGGTCAAACTTTTTTGAAGCCAAGTTTTAAAAAAAATTGCTCTTAAAAAGACAAAAACTAAGATATTTTAAAAGGCCATCAAACGATTTTTGTTTATTTTAGGCTTGAATAGTCAACGGGCATCTCCAAAAAAAAAAAAAAAAACCGGGATGGGCAAGCTCTTCACAGTAAAAGTTAGTTCAAAGGAAATAACCAACATTTTTTCGAAAACAGGTATATTTCATCAACAACTGTTTAGAAATCTAATACATATTTTTTTGAATAAAAAGTCAACGTGTCAAATAGAGAAAAACAGATTTATCCAATCAACTTTTTTCCTGCAGTATCGATATTTCTTGAAATTATTATCGTTTTCTGATGAAAAAAAACATAGTTTTGCTATTTTTATCGGCGTTTCAGCATAAAAAACGTCTATCATACTATGCAATCCTGACTTTGAATCTTCATTTCCTCTAAACTAGATAACTTTTTCTCATAAAATTAGTTCGGCCTCAATTCATTACCACTTTTGTTTTTACATTCTCATCTCAGTGAAAATCGACTTTCGCGGATTTCATTAAATCTTTTTGTTTTGAGGCCCCCTGAATCCGAAAAAGATAGGTTTCACGATGCTGCCTGTCTGTCTGTCTGCTGTCATCGTTGTCGTCTGTATACTGGATAACTCTTGAAAGACTAATCGGGTTGGATTGTGCTTTGGCATATGTTTTTAGGTACCAAAAAGAAAGGTCGAGTTCGTTAACTGGCCATTCTTTACCAACGGTTCTGGTTTTACCTATCTAAAATGGCATTTAAAAAATCCAAAATTCCATTTTCCAGCTAAAGTATACGAGATACAAAAAAAAATGTTGAAAGCAAAATTGTTCATCTAAAAAATTTCTACAGATTTGCCTGAAACTTTTTTTTCGTTGATACGCATAGTTTTTTTTAATCGTGAAAAATGTTGTTAAAAAGAAATCCACTTTCCAGCAAAACTATACGAGATACGAAAAAAATGTTGACAAATAAAATTGTTCACCTTAAAAGGACCTATAAATTAGCTCAGAACTTTTTTTTAATGAGACGTATAGTTTTCCTTTTAATCGTGAAAAATGTTATTAAAAATGAAAAATTCCACTTCCTGGCAAAACTATACGAGATACGAAAAAAATGTTAGAAAACCAAATTGTTCATCTCAAAAAGATCTACAAATATGCTTGAAACTATGTTTTTTTTATGAGACGCACAATTTTTGTTTGAATCTTTAAAAATGTTATTAAACATAAAAAATTCCATTTTTCGGCCAAAATATGTAAGATTCGAAAAAATTTTACTAAACTAAATTGTTCATCTCGAAAAGATCTACAAATATCCTCAAGACCATTTTTCAATACAATGCATTGTTTTTGTTTTAATCGTGAACAATGACATAACAAATAAAATATTTAAATTTTCTTGAAAAACGACACAAGATACAGCAAAATGTTTAGTGACCATATTTTTACCGAAAAAAGTTCTACAAATTTCTTATTGACCAATTTTTCATAAGATGGGCAGTTTTCGTTTTAATCGTGAAAATATGCTGTTAAAAATAAAAAATTTAATTTTATGGGAAAGCGACGCAAAATACAATAAAATATTTAACGATATAATTTTCCAACTAAAACCGAAGTCCCGTTAATTAATTAGACTTTACTTTTATCAAATTTAAACCTAAATATAGTTTACAAATTTGAGGAAGTTAGCCATTTTTAGAAATTTATCAATGTTTTGAATTATTACCTTTTTCTTTTTTGAGAAATGGAATAATCTGAATAGATTGGTTCTAAATCAACCCACACCAAATTACAGTTGTCAATGGTTAAGCTTTTAATTTAAAAATATTTTTGCATAAATATGGGGGAAATACATAGACCAAGCGCGTAGCGCGAGGTAAATATATTAATGAGCGCGAAGCGCGAGATCCGACAGACGCGCGCCCTAGGCGCGCTCAAACTTACGAGCGAAGCGAGCCGCGCGCACAGCGCGCGATGTAAATGTGTCCGCACAGCGGGCCGATTTTTTAAATTTTAATTGTAATTTCTATTTAGCAGCATTTTTTTCGCTCTCCTGTAAAATTGTGATTTGGTTGATTATCCCATATGACCCGCCTCCCTTCAGTTCTAGCTGTACGAATATCTGTCAAAAATGTTATCAAAATACCGAAATTTTAAAGTTTCCGTCAAAGGACGCAAAATATGGGAAAAAGAGTATATAAACTTCGCTCCGTGAAACGCTGAAATTCTTCGGAACCAATTTGAGGTTTAAACTGGTAATCATTGATAATTTTATGAGGTTGCAGACAACGTGTAAGGTTGCAAATTTATAGTTATATAATGAAGAATGCTTCAAATAGTTTGCTCACTTTGCAAAACTTTTTCAATTGTTTTTATGTATAAAAAAATCCCACTAAAAAACACTACGTGTGAAAAAATTCCGCCAAGTACCAGTAGTAGAAAATCCATAAATAGAACTGATTTTTAATAAAAGGAATTAATTCGAATGAATTAGTTTATTAATTAATTTTTTGTTTCATAAAACAAGTAAATTAATAGTGTAGAGGAATAGAAAAAATATTTGGCGGGCCTGTAATATTATAATTTATTATCATTATAAAAAATTATGTCTCAGACTTAAGATGGTTACAGCCCAATATGTCGAAGGCACTTTTTAAGTTGGATATTTGTACCAAACTGAATATATTGCACG
>JAUMHM010000086.1:1780468-1805008 GCA_032362435.1 Melikaiella ostensackeni
ATTTTTCCAATCTTAAGTTATAATTTGAGGAGATGTTAACGTTTTCGATTAGTGAAGTTAAATATATAGGTTGTCGATGAAATGACGTTTTTCGATCTACTAGTCCATATCGTAATGATAACGTTTTATTCAAAACTTAGGCTTTTGCTCAGGCCCAAGAAATGTTTTACCAACTAAGAACATGGACCAGGAGCAGGAGAGACTTGTAAGTCTTAAAAATCAAAATCGTTATTTACTATAATAAGTGTTAGACAAATTTTCAAATTTTCCCACGTTTGTTAGTCCCATCTTTGCTCGCTAGAGGTACATGTTCATATACAGTAAAGGGTTTTCTCGTTCTTAATTTTACTCTTGGACAGGAACTACTTATTTTCCTTCCTTTGATACCGTAAATGTAAGTAATTTTAGGTTATGTTTTCCAATTCAATTTTTGATTTCTTCATTTAAAGAAAAATGTTTGCAAAGAAAAATACCGTTTCCAATTTCTAGCGCCAATGATGTTCTTTCTTATATTGTAATGTAATCACTCTGATGAGGCCTGGCGTCGCCTGGGTGAAAGCTAAGTTTTGAATAAAACGTTATCATTACGATATGGACTAGTAGATCGAAAACCGTCATTCCATCGACAACCTATATAAAATGATGAATCTTAAAAAAAAAAAATTTCAGCTACAGAGTTCAACTTTCAACTAAATAATTAAAACCTCAACCAAGTATTGCATTTCAAATTAAAAAAAAAAAAAATTTTCGACGAAATAATTACATTTTCTCCAAAAAATGAGTAACTGAATAATTCAACTTTCAACTACAAAAGATACATTTTTTACAAAAAATGAAATAGTTGATTTTTCAGTTAAAAAAAAATAATTTTTCACTAAAATAAAACAAATTTTCAACAGAATAGTTCACTTTTCATCTGAAAAAGATCTTTTCAGCCAAATAGCCAACCTTTCCACTAAAAAAGATAATTTTTCAACCAAAAGCGGAATAGTTAAATTTTCATTTAAAAAATTAACTTACATTTAAAAAAATCAACAAAATAATCAAATGTTCAATTAAAGTGAAATTTAAAGTGAAATTTTCAACAACAACAAAATTTTACCGATAGAAAACAAATTTCCCACGAAATAGTTTAACTTTAAACCAAAGAGATAAATTTTCAATTAAAATTATGAATCTCCAACCCAAAAAATGAATTTTCAACAAAACAGTTCAACCATGTAATTGAATTTTTAATTAAAGTAGTTGAATGTTCAATCCAAAAAGACGAATTTTCAACAAAACAATAGAATTTTGTACCAAAAAGGATGACTTTCTCTAAAATTTTCGAATTTTCAACATAATAATTTAGTTTTCCATCAAAATAGTTGTATTTTGAATCAGAGATGAATTTTCAACTACAATGATGAATCTTCAATAGAAATAGTTGAATTTTCAGTCAAAAAAATTATTTTTCACCATAAAATCGAATATTTAATTCTGGAAATCAATTTTTTTCTCAAAGTGTTCTATAGATTCATCTGGTTTCAAATTCCACTTTTGGAAGATTTACAACTTCGTAGGACCAACAAGGAATGTTTTAGAAAATTTTTTATTTCAGGGTGGGATAAACAACAACTGACATTCGAAAACTCGTGAAATTTCATGACAGGCAATATTGATCTTGAAAATCGAATCATTCTGAGACTCAATTTGCTAATCAAATACAAAATCCGAAATCTGTATAAAAGCGTTGCATATCATTTTCATCGCATTTCGGGATTTGACTGGGGAATATGTAGCTCAAAGGTGAAGGAATATAATTCACCTCTATCAGTATTATCATGTAGTTAAATCCTCGGATAAAAGTTCAGAATAATAGTTACGCACGTGGGAAATAGCAACAGCGATGCATCCGTTATTTATCGCCGAAGTAAGGATCATTATATGACTGGTATTACTAAATCCTATCTTATACATAAACACGGCGTTCAAATCTGAACAGAAAATCGCGGGGGCATTAAATCGAGTCTTATATTACTAAACCATCCCGCCTGTAAACTCACGGGAGCGTTTACGTCGCATCGTAAATACGATTTATTGTCATATCTTCGAGATGTTAATATTGTTCTCCCTCCTTTCAAATTTGCGACAATTTTCTTCACAAAATATCCCATTACAGCGTGGATAAGGATTTTACACACTCGTCAAAACTATGGCTTAAATTAATTTTATATTACAATGGGCCGAACTCATTTCAAACCGGGCTGTCCATGTTCAAGTCACAGAATCATTTACCACTCAAATATGTTATTTTTCAAAAAAAATAAGATGACACGTACCTTACCGATTTGACGAAACAATTTTTTTTGACAAAGTTATGAGTATTTGAATTTTAAAAATTGAAAACATGGTTTATCAAAAAATGGTCGACATTTTTATTAAAAGTGAGATATTTTTCAAGCTAATACAGGCATTCATCTTTTTCTTTTTGATTCTGATAGAATTTTTTGTCCTTCTTCGAAATCCATTGGAGAATTTTTAAAAAGTCCAAAATTGACAAAATGGGGACGGGTTTTCTGAAAATATTGAAAGTCAATTTACTTAAAAACCCCAGCGTTTTTTTTTCATGATTTTTTTCTAATTTCTTCCTATTATAAAGAGTATATTCCATAATAGTCTGCCCTGAGCCCGCGCCTTCGAGAGAAGAGAGAATTTTTTTATGTCAGAGAAACGACAATTTATGTTTTTTGACAATAGGACACAGATATGAAAAAAATCAAGGGAACAAAATTGTTTCTCTAAAAAAGGTCGAGAAAAATGTCTCTCGACACTTTTTTCTATCTCGCCTTATTTTCGAGATTTCTGCGAAAACCTATATAAAATCCTTTAAGATTAATTTTTTTCTCTTGAATTTTTATTGTCAACAATATTTTTATTATTATTATTAATTTATTGTCAACAATACATTTTTATGGTGTTACGAAAAACCAAAAAGGACAAAATTTAACAATTTTAACAACGTGTTGATGGAAGAATAATGAAGTAAGTTAGAAAAAATTTGCCCGCCCCGCGGGCACAGTGTCATTGCGCGCTTTGCGCGCAGCTCGCTCCGCTCGCAAGTTTGAGCGCGCCTAGGGCGCGCGATTCTGTCGTCGCGCTTCGCGCTCGGTGTTATATGTTCTTCATGTACAAATTTATAAATTTGTTCTTGATTGTAAATGAGAAAGGAAATTTATTTACTTAAGGCTCTATCGGCCTTAAGGAATACATTCTCATCCTAATATTCGCGCTTTGCGCTCAATTTTCTGCGCTCACCGTATAATATATACAAATAAATAGTTAAACAGACATTTGAAAAAATTATTTCGATTTACGATTGGTCCTATAAAGAAATGTTTAATAGCATTTTCATTTGACCTTTTAAAAGCATAAATTATACTGTTTTGACTATTTTTTTCTTATCTCGCGTCGTTTGGCATCTCAACTTTCTTTCGCATTCCGCGTTATTTAGCCAAAAGTTTGAAATTTCGATTTTTCAAGAAAATTCAAAAAGTTGTTGTGACAATCCTGTAGGGCTTTCAAAAAGCAACGTTTTACTTTTCTTGACTTTTTTTCATATCTTGCAGCGTTTGGCTTAAAATTCTTATTTTCGTTTCTTTTTTTGAATTTTGGAAATGCTATAACTCTCACAATTTTCTTTTTAACAAAAAAAGTCATGGAGATAAGTTGTTCAACTTTCTGAGTGCTATGAATATCCGGACATGGAATTTATAAATTTGAGAAAAAAGTAGTCTCAAACATTTTTTAAATGTTCCCACTTTTTGAATTTTTGTCCAAAATGGCTGGCTAACGAACTTGGCCTTCATTTCAGGACACTCAAAGAGTATACCAAAGGTCGATCCAATCGATCAACTCTTTCGAAAGTTATCGTGCTCACAAACTAAAAATCTACAGACACACAGACAGACACATTCGTAAAAATATGTTTTCCGGGTTCAGGGGGTCTCAAAACGTGGACATTTGACAAAAACGGAGAGGGGGTCAAATTTTACACAAATCTAATACATTCTCTGATGAGAATGTAAAAATGCAAGTTCATCAGAATTATTTGAAAAAATCTATTTTGAAACCTTCAAGAACATTTTTTTCAAAATCGGCTCGCAGTATTTTGCTAAAATTTATATTGCACACTATTTTGTAGGTCATATATCGAAATTCAAAAAAAAATTAGGGTGCTATGGACCTTTCACTTGAATTTGGTTCAGACACACCGTGAACGGCACACTGTCGAGTTGAATAATTCGGAGTATTGAAGGGTAAGCATTTCCAGCAGCATGGGACAGTCCTCTAGACCGCGAACAATTTAAAATAAGAACATGTCGGAGGACGTACTATTTTTAGAGAATGATTTTGACAACTTTCAATCAGTTTAGAATATTTTTTTGTGCTAGGTGCCCAAATGACAGATGTAAATTCAACCTGGTTCTAACAATTACGAACGTCAGGTATCTATCCATGTTAATGAATCTAATGGACTTTATGGTGCTTCAAGTATCACACAGCAGTCTAGAACTGAAAAAATAATTGATGATTCAAGAAAATCGATTCAGATCTGTAAAAAGTGTTTTCAAGGAATACGCAAAGTATGAATCATTCTTGTGGGACTTCTGCTGAGGCTCGAGAAAATGTGATACAATTCTTAGAAAAACTTCCAGAGAAACATCAAGAGCAAGTCGTTACTTCAATATCAAAACGAGAAATTAATACGCAGTGCGACAACAACGGTACTAGTAACCACCGAAATAAACAATTCAGTTTGAGTACTTTAGGTTCTAAATCAAGAGTCGTTCTAGACACAAAGAAGGAAAGAGATGTAGTCTTCTCTGCCGAAAGTTAGATGATTTTCAAGTAATACAGGTGCATCATCCAATCAGATGAAAAAATGGCAAACCTTCAAGATGTACTACGGGTAAAAAGTCTGTACTTGGATATTACATGGAACATGTTTCTGATAAATAAAAAACATTACAAGATGTTTGCAAATATTGCATCTCTTTATTTGACACAGAAAAGGCGACGCTAAAAGAAAAATGACCTGTTGTTTGGGCAGATGCTGAGGAACTGTTGAAAACTGTTTTGAAAGAGCGAAATGTAATTGGCAATTACGTCTTTAAAGTAATGGTTGATGGTGGTCAAGATTTTTTCAAAAGCTGCAGAACGGTGCTTTCAAAAAACTGTTCATCCGAAGTAGATTGTGGTGTTGATAACTCAGATCTAGAAACAGATTCAAAGTTTTCTATGAAAACAAGAAGTCTTTACTCCGAAAGTGATAGTACTGATAAGAAAGGAAAGTTGACCAGTGTTCATAGGTTGATAATGCTGTGCACAGTACCTCAAATAAAAAAATCATATGGAAATGAGTGATAGGCATTTTGCCTTGATTATAGGGCATTACCCGTCAAAAATCGGATACCCGGAGGCCCGAGTATCCGAATACCCGTTTGGAGTTCCTATCACTAATGAAAATATTGATCATCTATCCGAATTGACTAACCTCAACAACATTTTCTTCAAGTCTGTTTAAGACATTAAACTTTTACTCATTGTTAACGGTATGCAAACTGCAACATCAATGTATCCATGTCTTTATTGTTTTGTAACATTCAGAAATCTAAGAGGTCAGAAGAAAGTGGTACAAGTGTATGATAAGGAGCAGATCGATGTTGTCAGAGGAAGTCATGCAGAAATTCTAGAAATTGGCAGTGATTGTATGGCTTTAAAACTCATGGAGATTTAAAAGAGGCTATGATATGGTTTGCTCTATGGGAAAAACAAAAAACATGCCAAGCTATATCATAGCACAGTGAACATACCACTTTTTAATGAAGATGATTACATGTACATAGTAGAAAAATTTTTCATTCCTGAGCTACACATACTACAAGGATATGTCAACCACCTGCTTTGGAGCGGCTTAGCTTGTACATTAAACACACGAAAAAAGTAGTTTTTAAACTGCTTTTAACATTTTACCATGATCAATGGATATTGTTTAAGCTATCACAGGATCAGCTGCGATTTACGTATTTTGATTTCAGAAGCCTATAATGTATAAAAATCAAATATCGTAGCCAGATTTTGTTGACACTTTCATCATACGTATGATTGGTTGAAGTGCACAGTGAGGTTAGTCTGTAGAATTTCACAGGAATGGATGCTAGAAACAAGATAATGTAATTTTATATCGTCAGCATAGATCAAGATGTTACAAAGTAAGTCAAAGAAGATATCATTCACAAAAATAATGAACAATAACGGGCCCAGATTTGAGCCTTGAGTTACTCCCGATGTGGGCCGAAATTTTCGAGATGAGTGCCCACTATATTCAAATTCATTTTCTCGTTCAGACAGATAGGATCTCAATAAACTTTTTACAGAGTGTGATAAATCGATTTCGTAAATTTTACTTATTAAGGTATTATGATCAACTCTATCAAATGCTCTTGCTAAGTCAATATATACATGCTGAGTAAATATCAAAAGATTGGTAGCAACTGATCTGCGTGGTAAAAAGCCATGTTTATAGTCTAACAAATTACTATGTATCGCATTGAAGATTATTCTATAAATGCACATCTCAAAAATTTTATAAAAGTTAATGATAATTGAAAGAGGTCTGTAATTTTTGACATCAGACGTACCTCCGCCCTTCAGAATAGGACATATTTTTGTAGCTTTCCAAACACTCGGAGAGGTTCCAGATATTAGCGCAAAATTAAAAATTATTGAAAGTGATGGGACAAGAATAGTAGACAATGTCTTAATAAGAGAAGAAGGGAAAGTGTCTGATCCTGTGTTTAGCTGGAAGTCTTTTCATCGCCATGGATGGATCATTTTCAGAGATCAATAAAGAATGGCCCATTAATTTATGTTTAGTATTTATGTTTGACTCATTAGTTAGACTACTTTGATTTATATTAACACTCTCAAAATATTCAGCAAAGATATTGACACTTTGATCAGGAGAGGTACATATTGAATTAACATAATTTAGAATTCCAGGAATTCTTGATTGCTGTTTAAGTCTATTTACAAAACCCCAAATAGATGATGATGATGCTATGATGTTCTGCTCAATTCGCTCGGGCCGCGAGCTGCGGTTGTTAATGTTCAATTCCTTCTGGACTAAACTTTGATAAAATTCTTACTTGTGAAATCATAAGTTGAGCAAAAGCCCCTTCCAGAGCCCTGTTTGACATGAGAAAGATGACGTTGTCCTCACCAGGTTTCAGTTTCTCGTCGGTCTTTGAGCTGAAATTTGTCTGACGATTCTGAGTGCTTTTCTAACTGAGTGCAAAGAACCCAGTTCTTTGTTACAGCATTTGAGAAAATCAGCAATTTTCTATGTTTTCCAAGAGCTTAAGAGTAAAAGTAAGCATTCTGAGTTTGCTAAAAAGAATTGAGTTGAGTATCTTGCAATCTCTTCTAAGTTTTAGTAAGTTGAAACTTATTCAAGTCCACTAGGTATAAGAAAATCACGCCTTTGAAGTACAAGTAAACCCGCTAGCTTACATGGTATCTTGTGGATTTCTGTCACTGTTCGGAGTTTCATTCTCTATTTGACTATTGACATTATTGACTATTGAGTTCATGTGAAGCTATTATTTTGTTTCTTAAAAAGAGTTAAAACCGCTGATCATCTCTAAAAATTGTAATAGATATTGTTCCTGAGAATAAACGTTACTTAACTTGTGATTGTGTGTAAATTGATTTCGATCTTCAGGACCAGCTTCGACTATTATGCTTGAACAAATTTCAATTGCGAGAGTGCGCTATTTTTAAATCTATTTTGAACACGCTTCATTTTTACAATTTTCAGATTTAAAATATTCAATTAAAAGTTATTGAATTACGTTAAATTTTGCTAGTTGAATTGAATATATGGGTGATTTTCAAATAGATGTAGGAATTTAGATTTTTACGTAGGCGTTAGTCAGGTGTAAGTCCGCAGAGGCATAGCGTAAGAGAGGGGAGCAAAGGGATGCTACCTCCACACAGTGGGGCAAAATGACGAAAAAATGTTCAAAATACGATTCCGGCTACAATTTTTAACCGATTAAAAAAATTTTTTTTCGAAAGTTAAAGCCAACTAAATTCTTAAGAGATCCCTCGAGGCCGATTTTTGAAAAAAAATTATTGTTTACTTTATTCATACACAAAGTTGGAAAAAATCATAAAATTTAAGATATTGTTACTATAATAACACGCAATTAATTAAAAATGATTGATATTAGTGTTCAATCAATAAATAAACATTAATGATACATATACATATACATATTATAAAGAAATGCGCAGTTTGAGCGAGTTTTGAGTGTTTGAGGTACTTATTTTTCAAAAGTGCTTTGTTTGACTTGAGAGTGATGTTGCAATAAACTATATTGCAATTTCATGACAATTTTGTAATTGTTATAAACAAATTTTATGAACAAGTGCAAAGTTTGAGCAATTTTTAAGGCTTTCAGTTACTTTTTTTTTAACGTACTTTGTTAGTCTTTCTAATGATACTTTTGTAAACCATATTGTCATTTCATGACAAATGTCATTGTTATAAACAAATTTTATAAAGAAATGCACAGTTTGAGCAATTTTTAAGAGTTTCAGTTACTTTTTTTTTAAACGTACTTTGTTAGTCTTGCTACTGATACTTTTCTTAATTATATTGTCATTTCATGACAAATGTGATTGTTATAAACTAATTTTATAAATAAATGTGCAGTTGGAGCAATTTTTGAGTGTTCAAAGTACTTTTTTTTTAAAACTTACTTTGTTGAGCTTAGCAATATTACATTAATACAGTTTGGTGTTATTATAGGATAAATATCAAAAGGATCTTAGTTTTATTTAACTAATAGTTCCTGAGCTTCTGGGTCTAGTTTCGATACATGTGAATAACTGCCAAATCAGGATCGAAACTAGACCCAGAAGCTCAGGAACTATTAGTTGAAGAAAACTAAGATCTTTTCGATATTATTATTCTATAATAACACTAAATTGTATTAATGTAATAATGGTAATCCTAACAAAGCACGTTTAAAAAAAAAAGTAACTGAAACTCTTGAAAATTGTTCAAACTGTGCATTTGTTTATAAAATTTGTTTATAACAATAAGAAATCTATTCCGTTTTATCTTCATATGTTTTTATGTTACTTTGAATTTGATTAAAAACGAAAATCGATTAATGAAAATTCAAAACCACTCAAAAATCACCTACCATTGTTCATAACAATACAATTGTTAATAACAATTTATTAATTCGTAATAAACTATTAGGTTATGTTTCACGAATGTTTATTTATTGATTGAACATTAATATCAATCACTTTGAATTAATTCAAAATCGGTTGAAAGTTGTAGCCGGAATCGTATTTTGAACATTTTTTCGTCATTTTGCCTCACTGTGCTCCACTAAAGAATGTGGAAGGTCAGTTCGATTATGTACGCCCGATCCACTACGAAGAAAATCATCGATGTAAATGTTTCTCATTCATTAAATTTAGTTTATTGTTTTAAATCACTTTTTGTTCATTAATCCTCATTCCCACATACATTTCAATTTTATGTCCCACGAAATTTATTCGATGTTCCTAGGACCAAGACCTAGCACATATTGTGGCCTGCTTCCATAGTCCATACAGATAAAGTTTAAAAAAAGTCACAGTTAGGCATACCTTTTTTGCAATAAAATAGTCAATTTTTAGCTTTTTCATGTGTCCCTCCCTGCAGCTTCATGTTTGAAATGTGACAGGAGTGGTAAAAAAATGTTTTCCAATATGAGCACTTTTTAAAATACATGTTGCAGTTTTAATTAAATAATAACATTAAGGCTGTTTAGAAATGCTAAAATTGATCTAATCGTTTCGGTCCAGTGAAAAAAAATTGTGGGAAAGTAAAAAAAAAATTGAAGTCGGTTAAAAAATTATGGCAAATTTTATGTGTTACGCCTGAGTGGACAAACAGCAATATATTTATTATATAATTATTTAAATGAGTCAAAGTGAATTAGTGAAAAAGAATTTAATATTTATTATAAGTCTCCCGAGCGGCTGAGAGACTTAAGGAGGTGGGTATCTATGTATTCTATTAAAAGGAGTTCCCACCTTGTTTTGCAATTAATATAGGTTAAAGTAAGCTGAAGAATAAAAGCGAGGAGAAAAGAAAGAATGCAATAAATTTATGCTAGGGAGCAGCAAGCCTTTATTTTAAATCTATGGAAGAAATAACGACAAAGTAACGCCACAGTAATATATAAAGAAACTTATAAATACAAATTGATACCACAGTCCAGGGATGGATGCCAGGTTATCGTACGAAGCCAGATTAAGCACAGAGAATTTATGTGTGATATTAGAATTACTTTTAAAACTACCGAGACGGTACTCGGGCAAAATACAAAATCCAGAGAAAATTATCTTCACGGGAAGAACCTCGTATTCGTGTTACGCGCCCCGCGGAATGCTCGCGGCTTTGGTCTATTCGGTGTCAAAGGATTCAGCCCGAACCGAATCCCGGAAATCAACGCGATACCTAACTGTCCAGTCAGGCTGAAGAGGAAAGATAAACTGAGGATTGACGGAAGACTTCCTGATTGCGGGGGCTGCTTCTGCCCCTCCACTCTCCACTTACTCCCAGCAAGGCCCAAGGCGTCGGGGTAGGGATCTTTGGAAAATTCCAGTCAGAGGTTCGAACAGGACCCAGCAGGGCTGGTGGGGGTGCAGAGTGGTGATATCACCGATGGTTTTTTTTCGAAATTGAAAATATTAGCTGGACCAGAGTTGCAGCTTGCTTAATCCCTTTATGGTCGCAATAAATGGTCAGCCCGGATAAGTGCTAAGTTTGACCAAGACCGTCCCAAGGGACCACTAATTTTCATCTGGCAACTATATTTTGGTGCCAATGCTAATAATCCGTTCGAACCCCTGCCGTAAAGGTTTTAAAATTGAGAGTGTTAAATTAAGACATTGCAGAAGCCCGAAAACAGGAGAGACCTATATAAAAAAAGGTTCGGGCTTCGGGATCATTTCCGGAGAGATTAGAAAACGCGTCAGTTGGCCTCATTTTCAACAAGACCATCATCCCTGGAAATATGGAAGGACCGTACTAAATCAAATAATAAATTATAACTACTAGAGAATAAGATGCAGCTGCAAAACTTAAGATTGAATGTGTAAATTATTAAACGACTGGTTTAAGGTAGACCTGAGATCAAATACCTTCTATCTCTTCTCGCAAGGTATACAATTAAAATAAAGAGCGTGTGAGGTCAAAAAGAATAATAGATAAAAATCTCTCGGACATTACATGTGTATGTACAGTTTTTGCTAGTGAACACTAATCAAAAACTATGAATAAATAAAAAATTTTCGTTGAATTTAGAATTTTTTGAAAATGTGCAAAAAACAGATTTTTTTGATTGAGTTAAATGCACACTTTCTTAGATTTGTTTCGTTAGAAGTGCTAGGGGTAGTTCTTAAGGTTTGTTGAATATCATTGTCGGATGAGCTAAAAAATAGCCCAAACCTTTGATATACTTTTTCTTCTACTTATTCTCTAAGTTTTTTTTTTTTGGAGGCAATGTTTTAGAATTTAGTGTTAGGGGTTGATTTTGTACAGTTGGTTTTGGGTATTTTTGAGAGCCAAAAAATAGCCCAAAATTCTGATATGCTTATATGTAGGCCCAGTGCATATTTTATTTTTAGTGTAGTTTTTAGGCGATAGGGGTGTTTTTTTTTAAATTAATTTTTGCAGGTTTTGAGAGGCCAAAAAAGCCTATAATTATAGTGATGTTGATTTTTGTAATTTCTCAAATTTGCTGTAGCGGAGGTGCTGGCTGCCTGCACCTTCACCCAATATTCGGTTTTTGGAGAAAAATAAAATAGCCCAAAAATCGGCATTGGTGCCGAAAAATAGCCCAGGATTATAGTAGCATAAAAAAAGTATTGAAATTCCATTGTGGAGCTGCTAGCGGAACGGACCTGACTGAGCAATAACTTGAATCTGTAAATAATATAGGTAATAGGGTGGTCCAAAAAAAGCTTTTTTCTTAAATGTATCCACAACAAATTACTCCTTTTGGTATCAAAATGATCTCTGAATTTTTCCAGAATTAAAACTAAAAAATTTAGTGGTCGCGCGAGCCTATTTTTACAAAAAAATGCTTATTTTGTTTTAATTGCTGTTGTTAATCAAATATTTCACTTCGGTAGCATGAATTGTATTGTTTCAGTAAAATATATCACTCAGATTTTTACACAATTATAAAAAAATATTTAATTGTTCGGGGGGCTTTTTTAAAAATGAAATCCTAATTTTTTATAATATTTTTTAAAAAGTCTGTGCAAAATCTGGGTTATGGATTTCACTAAAAGTATTACAAAGCATGGTACATTTATTGTACATTTGTCTCTAATGAGCCGTAAAAGCGGGTAGTTTCGGAGTCTATTTTTGGTTTGTGAATATTTTGTGTGTTTCTTTTTTAGTATACAAAAAATTTTTCTGAGAAAGTAGATTTCATTTCGATCTTTAGGAAATTTTAAAAGAGAGACATTAAGAAAAGATTTGTTCCAATCTGCAGGGTTGCTTCTGAATAATATTAAGATTTCTTTTAATTGAGGTATTAATGATTAACACAATTTACGAAAGGATATCTATTTTTATCTAAATATAGTATACAAATTTGATGAAGTTAACAATTTTTAGAAATGTGTTATTATTTTAGATTATTACCTCTTTTTTTTTTGAAAAATAGAATAATCTGAATAGATTGGTTCTAAATCAACCCACAAAATAATAAAATAATTCATTAATAGTGGAATTTTAATTAAACTTAGCATTTTTTTTTGAAAAAACGGGTTTGCGAAACCCCTAAATATATGTTTTTTAATTCTAAAAAAAATGCAGTGGTCTTTTCACATCAACAGGAACAATTTGTAGGGGTACCTATTTAAAAAAAAAAACCTTTTTTGGAGCACCTTAATAAGTAACATAAGATAGTCTCATGCAGGTGAAACCTATTTTCGTTAGTAATTTCGGTAGTTAATATTCTCTTGTAGAATCTGTGGCGACCATATATTCGCCTCATAACCAGACCACGAAATATTATACATACTTTCCTGTAATTCCCATGTCGGTGCTATGTGCTCTAAAATTCTCTGTGACATATCATCGACAACTCGGCGAAGTGTAAGCAATGATGTCAGAGTTCAGCGTTCGAAGCTTGTACTCCTGCGAGTTTGAACACGTCTAAAAATCGTGCATAGTCTATCCCACAGGCATTCGATATTCGTCAACAAAAGACAGTTCCTTACTGCTCTTTGACCGGTCAAGACGCTCAAGCCTTTGATCTCTATCCTTTCGCAATAAAGCGAAATTTATGTATTTTCATAAATGCAAAGTTTTTATTTTATTCAACTTGAACCGACCCCACAAAGTGGTGACCCCGACGTGATCTAAAGGACGCGACAAACGCGTTTTTTGGGATTTTTTTTGTGTGTGTAAATTAACTGTTGTTTTTTGCGCAGTGAGTGTATGGTTCTCGGTTTCTTGTGTAAAAAATCAACTAGCCATGACGTCCAATGAAACAACCACCAATCCGGCAACAACAACTACTGCAACGACTACAACTACTACGGCAAGTACGGCCGAAGCATCGGGCACATGGCCAGGACTTCAGATTCCAGAAATTTATCGCGTTTCTATAAAAATTCCACCTTTCTGGGATGCTGATCCACAAATTTGATTTCTAAACATTGAAACTCAGTTCGCAATTGCTGGTATTAAGTCGGATGACACGAAATATAATTACGTGGTGAGTTCTTTAGACCCTTAGTATTGGGCGGGAGCGCGTGACATTTTAGTGAGCCCTCCCGCAGAAGAGAAGTACGAAATGTTGAAATCGGAATTGATTCGGCGTTTAAGCGCATCGCAAGATCAAAAAACGCGACGTCTCCTCGAGCGCGAGGAAATCGGAGACCGAAAGCCATCGCAGTTTTTAAAGCACGTCCGAGGTTTAGCAGGTACCGTGATACCTGATGACGTACTTCGTCCCTTGTGGCTTGCCCGTTTGCCCGCGTTTACACAAGCCATTCTCCCTTCTCAGCAACAAAAAGGCCTAGATGCTCTTGCTGATCTGGCAGATGCCATCGCTGATGCCAATCCGCGCGGACACGTGCCTGAAGCGTCAGCGGATATAGTGCCTATGCAATGTACGTTTCAACAACTTGCACTCATAAGCACTGCAATTGCCGAAGTTACTACGGCCGTGAAACAAATTGCGGAAACCAATGCTCGCGACCGTTCTCGCAGCCGTTCATAAGGTCGATGGAACCGTTCGCGCTCCCAACAACCCTCTGAAAGCCGTGACCGGCATTACGACGATGGACTATGTTGGTATCACGCTCGTTACGATAGCGATGCAAAGAAGTGTACAACACCGTGCACTTACGAGTATAATTCGGGAAGCGAGGCGGGCCGGTGCTGATGAAGGCAGCCGGTGACCTTGCCCAACCGAAATCTTTTCGCCTCTTTGTCTCGGATAAGTCAACGAAAATGCAATTTTTGGTCGATACTGGTGCGGACCTTTGTGTTTTTCCGCGCTAACAAATTTTAGGCCGACGTCCTAGGTCATCTTATAATTTATATGCAGCAAATGACTATTATCGCGGCATATGGGTATAAGAAAATTAATCTCGATCTCGGTCTCCGACGTGATTTTACGTGGCGTTTCGTTGTTGCCGACGTTTCCAAGCCAATTATCGGTGTCGATTTTCTCCATTACTACCAGTTATTAGTCGACATTCATAATAAACGTTTGGTGGACGGCCTCACTTCGCTCACCGTCAGCGGTTGACTTGCAAAAGGTGAATCAGTGCGAATACGTGCAGTCTCTGGGGATTCTATTTTTCACCAACTTTTATCAGAATTCGCAGAGATCACCAAGCCATCTGGTACGCCTCTAAGTATGGAACCGAAACACACAACGCAACACCACATTCGGACAATACCAGGACCACCAGTATCCAGCAGATTTCGGCGTTTAGATCCTCAAAAATACAAGGTAGCAAAGAAGGAGTTTGAAACCATGGTACAGATGAAAATTGCTCATCCATCACAAAGCAGCTGGTCGTGTCCTTTGCACATGGTTCCAAAAAAGGGCGACGAATGATGACCTTGTGGGGACTACCGACGACTGAACGCCAAAACAATTGCAGATGAGTGACCAGTACCACGCATCGAAGATTTCTCACAACCCTTGCATGGTAAGAAGATTTTCTCGACGCTTGACTTTGTACGTGCCTATAACCAAATTCCCGTCGTAAAGGAAGACGTGTCGAAGACGGCCATCACAACACCAATTGGACTCTTTGAATTCCCTTTTATGTCCTTTGGTCTTCGTAATGCAGCTCAGACCTGTCAAAGGTTTATGGATGAGGTACTGCGAGGTCTAGATTTTGTATACGTTTACATCGATGACATACTGGTGGCATCATCAACGGAAGAGGAACACTTGAAGCATCTTCGCCTAGTTTTCGAACGTTTAAAGGACTACGGTGTTCTCATCAACCCTGCGAAGTGCATTTTCGGTGCAACTCAGGTAAACTTTCTTGGATTCAGCATTTCAGGAGAAGGACTCAAGCTCCTACCTGAAAGAGTTCAGACGATTCGAAATTATCCAAAGCCGGAAACTGCAAAAGATTTACGACGATTCAACGGAGTCTTTAATTTCTCCAGACGTGCTGTTCCAAATGCAGCCGAACTTCAGGCTCCTTTAAACGACCTTCTCTAGGGGAACATAAAAGGTAAAGCTTTGATTAAATGGACCGATTCTGCATTGCAAGCTTTTGACGCATGCAAAGATGCCCTAGCTCAGGCGCCTCTACTCGTATATCCTGCGCCTGGCGTACCTCTCGCCATTTCCTGTGACGCATCAGACTTTGCCGTCGGAGCTGTTTTGGAACAAAAGGTGGACAACGTTTGGCAGCCGCTAGGTTTCTTCTCTAAAAACTTGAGCACCGCTGAAAAGAAGTACGGTGCCTACGATCGGGAACTTCAAGCTATTTACAAAGCAGTGAAACACTTTAGACACATGGTCGAGGGTCGATCATGTATTATTTTTACGGACCATAAAACCCATCACGTTTGCATTTCGTCAGAAAGCTGACAAGTGTTCTCCGCGTAAGTTCCGTTATTTAGACTTTATCGGACAATATTCAACCGATATTCGACACGTTAGCGGAAAAGACAACGTGATGGCTGACGCTCTTTCTAGAATTGATGAACTTTCGACCGCAATCAACTTCGAGGCTCTTGCTGTAGCTCAAACCAACGATGAAGAACTTTAGGAATTTCTCCAACCAGATTCTGCTTTGAATCTTCAAAAAGTTCAAATTCCTGGAACCAACGTGGATCTCTATTGTGATATCTCGACAACTACAGCTCGACCTTTCGTTACTGCAGCATTTCGCCGGGCAGATTTCAATTTCTTACACCAGCTGTCTCATCCTGAAATTAATGCTACGGTCAAACTCGTAACTCAACGTTACGTATGGCCATCAGTAAAATCTGATTGTAGGAAATGGGCTCGTCATTTTCTCTACTGTCAACGATCAAAAATATCAAGGCATGTATCATCGCCAGTAGGTACGTTCGTTTCTTCATCTTCGAGGTTCGAGCACATCCACATCGACCTGGTTGGACCCCTACCAACGTCACTAGGTTTCAGGTATTGCCTAATCTGCGTTGATAGATTCTCACGCTGGCCGGAAGCAATCCCAGTGGAGAACATGGAGGCACCAGTTGTTGTAAAAGCTCTTATTACTGGGTGGATTTCCAGGTTTGGTACACCACTCAGAATCACGACAGATCAAGGAAGACAATTCGAGTCTCACCTTTTCAAAGAATTGAACACCTTGCTTGGAACTCAACACTTCAGGACAACCGCCTACCAGCCTTCAGCCAATGGTCTTGTAGAGCGATTTCATCGTCAACTGAAGGGAGCAATCAAATGTCACGCCACAGAACGTTGAGTCGACATTTTACCCATCATATTGCTTGGTGTTGAAGCAGCTTGGCGCGAAGACCTTCAGGCTACAACTGCTGAACTTATATACGGAGAGTCTCTTCGTCTTGCAGGGGAATTTCTCGTTTCCCGGGCGGAGTCTGGACACGAAGAATCTGCATCAAACTTTATCCAGGAACTCTGTAGATTTTTCCAGAAGTTGCGACCAGTTGGTGGAACCAGACACGGATAGGAACAAACGTTTATCTTCAAAGATTTAGCTACGGCCACACATGTCTGGATTCTTCACGGCGAGGAGCATCTACCATCGTTAAAAGCACCATTCGAAGGTTCGTATCCAGTCATCAAACGAGGCAAGAAGACGTTCGCCCTTGCGATCAAAGGAAAAAACGTCACTGTCTCAATCGACCGCTTGAAGCCTGCCTACATCCTAGCAGAGGATACAACCTGCGACGATCAGCATCAGCCATGCAACTTTGTCAACGAGGAGCCATCACTACCAGAACCAGAGGAGGTGACAACGACGAAACCAATGACTCGTTCTGGTAGACGGGCCAGATTTCCAGATCGTCTACAAGCCGGGTTTCAGTGAAATGAAAATATTTGTTTGAAACCAGAAGGCAATTTGTTCTTATTTTTGTTTATTTTTCATCTCAACCAAAGTGTAACCAAAGTTTGATAAGTGCTATTTTTCCCCCTCTAAAGAATTAACATGTGCTTTTCTGTTCCCAATTATTTAAAAAAAGTCTTCTTTCTGTCTTTGAAGTGTTTTAGCTCTTTGTGCATCAAAAAAATTGCATTTTTTTTCTCAAACCCATTAAGGACACATTTTTATTAGGAACTCTAAGGTTTTTTTCAGTATTGGTTTCTACCTGTAACGTGATTTCCACGCACAGTCAACCACTAGCAGGGGGGTCTCTGTGGCGACCATATATTCGCCTCATAACTAGACCACGAAATATCATACATACTTTTCTGTAACTCTCATGTCGATGCTATGTGCTCTAAAATTCTCTGTGACATATCATCGACAACTCGGCGAAGTGTAAGTAATGATGTCAGAGTTCAGCGTTCGAAGCTTGTATTCCTGACTAGTCTAATATTTTTATTAATTAAATTAATTATAAAAATTACGATTATTTATTGTTGATGATATTTATTCATTAGGAATCAAAAATTCATTCTGCTCATACTGAGGATCGAGAGGAGAAAATGCCTTTCATCATACAAGGCTTAAATTCGGAAATTTTTTGCACTAAACAACAATAAAAATATTAAGAGTAATTGTTTATTGTTGATTTATTTGTTACTAGTAGCCTACTGACTCCTAGATGTTCGAGATGGTCAGTGCATCTTGCGTGCACATTGCCTATAGCCGAAATAGCAATAGGATGAATAGATGCATTCTTCACATTCCTCCATATTGTCTTTACTTCATGCCTTATCTCGCTATACTTATGGATCTTGGTTGTATAGGTTGCCTGCAAGTTCCGGTTAAGTGGACAAGTAGTGTCAATAATATAGACTCTCCCACATTTTTTTTCACGGATCACGATGTCGGGTCGAATAGCTCAGATATAATGATCCGTCTGCAAAGTAACGTCTCAATATAGGGTGTAGTCTTCGTTTTCTAAAACGGGTACTGGAATGTATCTATAGGAACGCATCCATCCTGTTAAGAGTCCTAGGTTCAGGGCAAGATGTTGATGTATATTGTCCGCTACATCATTATGTCTGCGTGTACTCTCTCTGAGTCATCACGCGACGCCCTTTTTCAGTTAAATATTGGATGCCTCTTTTCCCACTTCATGTTAATCTAACGTCTTGGGGTGCTCACCGAGGAGCCGCCGCGGAGCAGGCGGCCGAGACTCTTGGACGAAATCTTAACATCAGAAGTGAGGAAAGTGCATCACTTCATCTAGATTCCTCACTTCAAAAAGCCCAAGTGAAGAAAGCAGAGGTCAAGAACTTTCGCGAACATCTCCACGACAAGAAAATGCACGGAAACTTTTATAGAAATGTAAAAGATCAGTCTTTGTCGGTGGAGCTAACGTCTGCTTTCCTCAAATCGTCTGGACTTGATTCAGACACAGAGGATTTCATTTTCGTGTGCCAGAACGGTGCCATTTCCACCTACAAACACAATGCGGCCCTAAGAGTGCATATGTGGCGAACGAGAAGTGCCGAATTTACTTTAACTATATGTTCTCGACAATAGTCCTTATTTCACATTCCAGGCCTGACATCGTTCTCCATGACTTCCAGAAACGAATTATGTTCGTGATCGAATTCTCGGCTCTGGCCGACAACAACGTCACATTCAAGACGAAGGAAAAGGAGGAGATGTATCGGGATCTTATAAGGCAGCTGCGGCGACTGTACCTAAATTATTCGGTTAGAATGATTTTCCTTGTGATCGGTGCTCTCGGAGGTGCGAAGCCATCACTGGTTCGTAACTTTGAAGCAATACTCGCGTGCCAATAACATGCTAAGGCACCTACTACATGGATGCAGAGAGCTGTCATTCTTGGTTCGCTCCGTGCTCTCAAGACACACGAGGGTTTTGCTGGATCGTCATTGTGATTCCATCAAACCCTGTGGCCACCTATTTCACGGTAATGAGGCGTGGCTATAGGTGTAATTTACCGCGGTTATGCTGGAAGCCAGTGTCATTTTCCTGGATGTCAGTCGCTCTCAGGAGGACTCTGCTGCGGTTGCTTAACCAATTTTTTATATAATGTATGTGACCGGGAGCTACGTTTTACTGGAGGAGCGATTGTAGAGGCGGTCCGACACAGGAACTTCATAAAAGGACCTCACTTTGCAGTTTAATAACAATTCGAATTCTGCAGATTGGAGGGGAGGGAGTTAGGTCTCTTTCTTCGCGGACGATCACATATACATTGATAGTTTCTTCCTTGGAATCACGTATAAGAACCTAGTGTAAGATATTACGATATCCTAGACTTGCTTCACAGGATTTCAACTGTATACTTTGGTTTAATTTCAAATATTTAATTTTTAAAAAACGCACGTAAAAGAAGACGATAGTGGTTTGATTTCAAAGTACAGACATGTACCAATAACACCTGTATGGTCACCAAAATGAAGCGTATTGATGGTCCAAAAGAATCGACTTTAAAAATAATGATTTTTCCAAAATTATGTTTTATGTGAAAAAATGAGCGATTATTACTTCACAGTATTGGTATGTAAACTATTCAATTTCGTCTTGAAAACCCACTTACAAGTCCAGAACAGTGTTTTGTATTAGACCAAAGACTCATTTTAAGACGCACATATCTCATGTTCATCTTACGTACGCTTCGCAGAATATTCCATTTTAATCTGCATCTTCTGTACTTTAAATGTGGCAATAAGCGTCTGTCCCACTGTGCACTGCGCGACTTCCCCATTTATAATTTTGAAGAATGAATTTTTTAATGGCTAAAGTCATTATTGAACAAATTTAGGAAAGATTTTTTATATAGAAATAATTGTATTTAGCATAATTTTTTAAAAAGTTGATAAGGAGCAATATAAAAAAAGTTTGGTAATAAATGGTATTGGGGAAACAATTTTTATATCTTTTAGGCTTATCTTCATAAGCAACAATTCTTTTTTGATAAAATATTACTATTACGACGGTTTTTTGAATATTATTCGTATTTCGTTTAATTTAAAAATGAATATATTGTATTGCAGCAACGCACAACAGGATCAGTGTATCCATATCCATATCCACCAAAAGTACTACCAATACAATCATCTTTACAAATGCAACAACCAAACCAATATCCTGTACATCCAGATGTAAAGTTTAAGAAATTGCCGTTCTTTGATCTTCTCGGAGAATTATTGAAACCTTCTAGTTTGACGCCACAAGGAGCGATGAGGATGCAGGAAAATTCATTTGTGTTTCATTTAACTCCACAACAATCGACTGATATAGCTAGTTCACGCGATTGCCGTCAGGGTAGTAAAATGGATTACACAGTGCAGGTATGAATTATACTACATTATTATATATTCCTATTTTGTTTACACGAAAATGACTTCTATTATATTTATATTTTGAATTATTATGTTCGGTGAGCCAATAATCGAAATTATATAAACTTCATATGCGTATTTAAAGCATACAGTTTATCCAATTGGGACTAGTCGTTACTTTACATTTTATTCTTCACAGGTTCAAATGCGTTTTTGCTTGCAAGAGACATCGTGTGAACAAGAAGATTATTTTCCGCCTAACATAGCCGTAAAAGTAAACGGAAAAATATGCCCCTTACCGGTAAATAATGCAACTTATAGACCGGTACGCAATAACATGTTTATACATTTTGATTGAACTTATGATATGGCATTAACTTTTTCAGAATCCAATACCCACCAATAAACCAGGAGTTGAACCAAAAAGGCCTCCTAGGCCAGTTAATATTAGTCCTTTAGTAAAACTATCGCCTACTGTAGGCAATCAAATTCACGTCACATGGTCTGCAGACTATGGAAGAAGATACGCGATTGCCGTTTACCTTGTGAAGAAATTGTCCAGCTCAGAATTGCTGACGAGGCTAAAAAATCGAGGTGCTAAACACTCCGATTACACCAGAGGATTGAGTAAGTATGATTGGTGTAGGTGATAAAGGAAAACATAGGCGAAGAATTGAAAGGTGTCGTACCTAAATAGCCTAAAAGCCATTCTTTGCGAAACCCTTTTTATTAGCTTCAAAATTCTTTTAATTTAAGGTGCATAACCCTTAAAAACGGTTTGTTGAAAAAAAATTAAAGTTTGTTTAAAAAAATATATATATAAGAATTAGTTTAATTAAATTATTAAAATTGACAAGGAATTTAAATAAATAATACTTTTATATTTTTGGGAACAGATTAATTGATATTCTTACATATGACAGTCTAAAAAAATTATTTCATAAATCCAGAACTTTATAACTAAAAAAAAAAAAAAGATTTTAAAAGTACATTGGAATCTTGAAAAAGCGCTCACTTATCAAGTAAAATAATAATCCGTGGTCACTTTTACATTTCTACTCGGAAAAATAAAGTTTTCAAAACTTGACTGGACAAGTCTGTCACCTTAGGATAGACCAACTTTTTTATGATCTCGTATACTTTTCAACAAAGAGCCGCAAATGTTGTCCTGGTGACGCGATGTACAGTTGTTACAGCCCCTTGAGCCGTTGTGTTTGCGACTTGCTGACATTAATAATTTTCAAGGCGAAAATGAATGCTAATTTATAGTTTCATTAGAAATGTAGACATTTTTATCAGAAGAATGTTTCTTATCGCTTTTCTACAAATTTTAAACCCCATCTTTTAACAAACTGTTATAATACAGTGTATTCAGCGTGCGGTAAAACGTACGTACATGCGGGAAATTTATTGGTGCGGAAAATGTACGGAAACTGTACACACTGCATCATAAAAGACGTTTCTGATGTATTGAAGACTTTTTGTTGCTAAAAATTCGCTAAAACAATTTGATATGCCTAGAGTAGGGCGGCGTGGAAATGCTGAAATTAATCGAATCATTTGAGCTGAGGGAAACAAATTTGTGGATTGCCATTCGAAAAAAGTATTAAAAAAAATGTAATCGGCTAGTAGGGTAACGGAACCAATACACTTAATTTTAATTATTCAGAAGCCTCATTGAGTCTCATTTAATGACTTTTTTTAAACATTTTTAACTTTTAGGTTAGAAAAAATCAACTGTTTACTCGACAAATGGTACCCCCTCGGTAATTAGTTCCATTACCCTATCTTCTGTTCGGTTTTTGGATTTGAAAACACAAATTTTTGAAAATTCAAACAAATTTCCAATTGGTTAAAAAATTATGGCAAATTTTTTGTATTCACAGTTTGCTAGTGAACTGTAATATTAAATGAAAAATTAAAAAAGACATTTTTTTCAATTTAGAATTTTTTTAAAATGTGTAAAAAAAACATGATTTTTTGGATTGATTTAAATGCATACTTTTTTGGAAAAAGTTAATATGTCGAAGCTGAAATTTTTTCAGCTGGATTCGAAGAAATACATTATTATTTTGGTTTCATAGGAAATAATTTTTTTCGTTGTGTTTAAAGCGTTGCCAAATCGTGAATAGTCATCCTGAAAAAATTTTTCATAGTTTTCGAACCAATAGGAAAAAATTTTTGAATTTTCAAATTAAAAAACAGAACAGGAGATATTAACCGATTCGATTAATTTCAGTATTTTCACTTCGTCCTAGCCTAGAGAATGAAAAATGTAAATGCAGCAAATTCTTAGAATACAGAGATGTGTGTATTAAAAAAAATTACATTTGTCTAGCTCAGCTCACAAAGATATTTGGAACATGTAAGGGTTTTCTACTTATCATGCACTAGAATAAATTGACACGTTTAAGCCTATCAGAAACGTGAAAGAAAAAT
Source organism: Melikaiella ostensackeni (assembly GCA_032362435.1). Taxonomy (NCBI): domain Eukaryota; kingdom Metazoa; phylum Arthropoda; class Insecta; order Hymenoptera; family Cynipidae; genus Melikaiella; species Melikaiella ostensackeni. The sequence continues at coordinate 1,803,961 of JAUMHM010000086.1, forward strand.
GTTTTCTACATAGTAATTTTTATGTTGAAAATTTTTTTTTCTAGCTATGAGTTTTAAAATTTGTTAGAAATAGTTCAGAACTTCTTACGGATAAAATAAAAACATTCGAAAAAAGGTAAGAAATTGAAAAAATAAAAATAAGACACCGAATTTTGTATGTCCTATTTGAATTATATTTTTTTAGCTGACCTTAAACAATGTTTTGAACATCCATATTAGGGTGCGCTTATAAATTGAAAGTTAAATTTCCTAAAATGGTACCCCTTCACTTTTTTTCTTTTAGTTAAAGAAACTCACTGGATTTTCGTCGGAATTGGTGTCGGAAAGTTTTTTAAACTTTTGAAAATTTGAAATTTATTCTATGTGTGCAGAAAATGTAGAAAGAATTTTTTGTGTGCTGTTTTAGTTAGCAAGTAAGAATATAGAATTGAAGATAATGGAAAAAGTTCCTGCTGAATATAGCAATTCTCTTTTAATTAAGGAAAGGCCGTACAGAAGTCACGTGACCAAACTAATGCTCGATTTTTAATCTTTATTTTTGGAACGGTTTACTCTTTCTGTAAATGAAATATCGCTCTGAAACTTTGGAAAATGCAAAGGGAAACAGTAACTTACGTTTGTACACATCATTTGGGTGGAAATTTGCAAAAAAAAATTCTCGAAGAAATTAAAACTGGAGCAACGTCAGAATTTTTTTTTCAAACAACTTATATCCACAGTCCACACGAAATGAGTTATCGAGTTGGAATTTTCAGAAACGACATGAACGGCACTAAGGAACGGTTTTATGGCCCTAATTATTTGCAGTTGAAAAAAAAAATTTTATGAAAAACTAAATTTGAAGAATTACCGACCGTTCGACGGCCTACATAACGAAGTTCACAATGACAGTAAGTGACAGGTCTCAGGCTGACATGAAGATCTTGATCGATCCTAACCGCAAAAAAACTCGGTTGCGAGAATGAAATGCTGTTCCCGGTTTCTACAGCACGGTCGGTAATTCTTCAAATTTAGTTTTTCATTAATTTTTTTTTCAAGTGCAAATAAT
>JAUMHM010000086.1:1834391-1846893 GCA_032362435.1 Melikaiella ostensackeni
AGTGTCCTTGCAGTATAACTGTCTCGGACCACCAATTTCGAAGTCCCTTATTATCTTTTCAACTTGGTTCATAACCTTCTAGGTTGGTAACCAGTCGAGGAGGGGTTTTATTCGGTAGGCGCGCCAAGCGAATCCGACACTACACACTCTTCCCTGGATGTCTTTCGAAGATTTTCCCTCCTCGATCCCCTTCAAAAAAAAAAAATGAAGTTTTAGTTTCAGGTTAGCCTTGAAGAAGTGAACTGCAATGTTCACGAAACGTCGGCAAGATTCGTAGTTTTGAACACGATTGAAACCCGAAATACCTCCTTTCATCATAATGAATCATCGTGAAAGCATTAAATCTATTAATAAACATGATGTTTTTCAACAACAAAATTTATTTTTGCTTACTTTTGTTACATTCGGGTTTTTTTTATTAATCTTTCAAATGAGTAATTTTTATCCTTGATATTGTGAAGGTTTTCTCCTAATAATTGAGAAAACTGCTTTAAAAACTCGGTTATTTCTCTCCTTATACCGATTTCCTCGGCTTTAATAGGAAACAGTATCGATAACTTCTATCTCTGGTTGAGGATAGCTTCTTTTCGCTCGGTCAGTCTGAAACGAAACTGATCATATTTTGGTATAACAAGTTTTAAATATTTTAAAATAAACATCCTATTAGGTCTTCAGATCAAACTGAATACTTTTTTTCCAACTCACATTTACTAATTTCATTTGAATCAACTCGTATTAAGTACTCGTACCCTCGAAATATATCGGCACATTCAGATGGCCAGCGGTATTAAATTGGGCCTGGATTATATCTGCCATATGCATGACTGGCGCAGAAGTGGGAACTGAAAGGGTCCAGTCAAGAGTAATTTTCCGATCCAAGCATCGTATATATGTTTTTCTTTCCTTCAGAAACCCGCAGAGTTTGCCAGTTTCAAAATCCACCAGATACTCTACATCTGATGGACTAATCTACAGATAACTTCAGATATATTAAATTTTAGTGTTTCAACAAGATTTTATTAATAAATAATTAACGTATAAAATCAATTAAAAACATAATTCCAGAGTGAATCACACCATTTTCCTTTTAAAACTAAAATTAATTCTTGAAGTAAAAAACCAAAAACAAGTATACTTCTAAATAATGCTTTTCAACTTTAATAAATATTTATAAACATTAGTATCAGAACTTCCAGTTCATGTGCATTGGAATCCAATCAAAAAGAAATTTTATGAATCCTCTTGGAACAAAATAAACACTCACCTTAATTAACTTGCCTTCCACAATACGGCAAAAAGCGCCAAGAATATAAAAGAGGCCGAAAATCCTTCGTCTTCGCAACTCGTGAAATAATTCCAACTCTATTTCATCCTCCTAGTTGGAGATTGGAAATGCCAGAGGTCCGGCACCATGAAATTATATCCACAAATTGTTAAACATAGATTTAACACATACACTGCACTAGCCCAAATATCCGAGCAAATAATGGTCCCATTTTGGGAATCTAAGACACTTATCTCGGTCCTCTTCTTGGCACTCAAACCACCCTAAATGGAAGTGCAAATTGCGCGATCACTCATTTCAATTTTTTATTTTTTTTTTAATTTAAAAATTGGATCAAATCTCACAAAAATTCGACAGCACTGAGTCCCAATAATCACAAAGATCAAATCGAACCAGATCATCAACTTTTCCTTTTCTCATTTCCATTTTTTTCCCCTTTCCATCCGTTCGGAAAAACATGAAATCCGAGAGATGACCAATTCCGGTCAGTGTTCTTTGGGACACACCCACCCTCAACCTCAGATGCCAATCGTATAGTAGAAGTCGTAATTGTGTACCTTTTTTACAGTTTAAAACATTTTTCCACGGACTCTCGAACGCCCACATTTTTCTTTCAATAGCTCTGCATGTCGCCTACCCTTACTCCTGAACATCCCTATCCAACTATCTTCAAATTCTAATGATAATTTTGTATTCAAAATTATTCTTAGGATTTGCGAGAGAACAGAAACACATTATTAAGATCTTTTACTCTCAATGATATCTAAACACATAGATATTCTAATTATTGGAGATTTGGAAGTTTTTTTCCTCGGATTCAGAAGACAGAATAGAATTGTACTGAATTAGAGTATTTTATAGTAAATTATAATATTCTGTCATAATCCAAATTCAGTATCATTAATTACTAACATTTGCATGATGTGAGTAAATATAAAAAATTATACTTACCTTTTCGTTTTCTAACATAAAAAATACATTCATATCACTTCTCAAAAGTTTCTATCTTTGAGGCAACCTTGTAACAAAGATCGCAACTTTTGTTACAAAAATGGAAGCAGCAAATAAGACTCCAATTCTCACACTGAATAACCTGAGCATAGTATATGATTTCCAAAAACCGGACTTCTATGTTCATGACATTGGATTGGGCTATGCCGAGCTACTTGTTCCCCAAAAAAGAGCTCGGAGGCAATTACATCCACTGAAGTAGGAAATTATTAAGTCAAAGCAAAACACCGCGCTGCGGAAAAAATCCTGCAGATTATACATACAGAATATGACCTTCGATAAGAATTAGAAGTAGAAGCTGAACGTCAAATTGCGCACAATTTTGACGGGCGCATTAGATTATTCAAATGGACAAATTCTTGTCGAAGATGCTTCACACGATATCACACCGCACAGTATTGTAACGGGACCAGACGAAATGGAAACTTTGAAGAATAGATTAGGATACGTAATCAACATTATTACATAAAGACATCCTTATGATAGAGATGCTCATATAGGGCCGTAAATTCTTGGCAAATGACCAGCCTTTCAATTTAATTAGCACAAAATGCGTGAGTTTTTCAGCCCCTATTTTTCAAGTAAGGAGCGAGGGGGTCATGCGATCAATTAAAATCAGAAAAAAAGTAATAAAAAAAAGGGAATCTTATTGTGAAGATTTTTTTTTCCACTTCTTAAGAGTTATGTATGATAAATATTCAGACTTGATTTTGAATGTAAAGTGTAAAATAGGTCAGTATGAATTTGAATGATTGAAATGATCGATTCTATATTCTGGACTTCTGAATTAAAAACTTGGCACATAATTCATGCGAATTTATAAAAATTGTAATCTTACGAACCCACTAGATGGTATTCATGTTTGAAATAAAACAAAATGTATAAAAATTTACAAAGTCTATAAAAAACTATCAAAATTCAATTAAAAAAATGTTTTCTTAGGAAAAAGTATGTAAATCATCTAAACAATGTATTATGTCTTAATGTCTACGCAAATCTCAGCTATAGTGTGATTATTAACTATTCTACTTTTTGAATAGCATTTACTGTAATTTCACGTAGGTTTTCCTCGATAGTAAGGAAGTATGTGTCATGCGTGTGAAACGTAAAATATTCAAGCGTTTGCGCACGGTGGATAATTACCTCGAAAAATAATAAGTAAATTTATATCTATGAATACGTCGATATTTAATTTGGGCCAGTACTTTTTGCCCAGTATGAAATTTCTAATACCTTCAATGCACAGAGAAAGAAAGTTCAAATAATTTTAAAAAATATATTTTTTTTCATTGACCTTTCTCCGTGTATAATATGTAACCGTGTATCTTCAAATTATACATTGTAGTCTTAGATTTCAGTTGATGTTTAATTATGTATTACCTTTTTGAAATTTGAGTAGGAATTGTAGACAGGCCTCTTCCGAGGAATCGAACCCAAGGATCGTTTGTTTAAACAAATGACCTATGGCTTCGATTCAAAGGAGGGAGGTGTTACCTCATGTAACTTTATATTCAACCAATCAATAGTTGCGACAATTTAGCCGAGTGAAGTAAATGTCATATGAAACAGCGTCGCTATAAAAATAAATTGGTTTCGTACTAATATCACAACCGACACATTGATTGGGGTGGTACTAACACTGTGAACGACACACCGAAAGGTGTGGTTCTAACACTATAGTATGAACGAAATACTCTAGGAAAAAATACAATAAACATGTCAGGTCGGACGAGAACTAAATTTGTACGGGTAATCAAAAAGGAAAGTTCATGTTGTCAATCACCAAAAAGGATAATAAAAAGCTAGCATAATAGAGAGGGTGGCTTGCCACTGGAGTAATAGGTATTATTGTCATGGATACGCAAGGTGAAATTCTACGGTTCACCCTCTGTTCGAAAAAGTAGTAAATTAGAGAAAATGGGGAAAGAATACGACTTTATCCCATATTATCAGCCCCAATTAGGTAATTCAAGAATGGAAAAATTGAAACGAACAAGAGACGCCATGCCATTTGAACGAATGAGAGGAGGATATCAACCACAACGGTCAGCCCCAAGCCGGGAGTGGCCACCGAGGACGCCATGCTTAATGAGTTTCTTTTCTATATAAGGGACTGGCTATTGTTACAGCATTTTCATTGTCATCTCTTCCAGTTTACTTTTGTCACCTACCCCATTCAACTAGTGTGGTCCAAAAATTCAGTTTGTTCCGGAAGTAACATCGTTGGAATTTTCTTTCACCAAAACCTGCATTTACGCAACCCTTTGTGCTGGTCTATCTCAACCCATCTTCGGAACTACTGTGTGGTACCAGCCGACCCCCTGGTGATTCAAGGAAGTATCCTCTCGGAATTCCGAACCAACGCATTCATACAGCAAACTAAAGGTAAGTCACAGTTTTTCATCAAACCCCCTGAAGTTCTATTCAATGAGAAGGTAACTACGTTCTTTCTGTTTGAAGGAACCACCTCTCATTGAACGAATAAGGATTCTCGACTTCTGGGCCTCAACTCAACTCAACATTCAAAAACTTTCTTATTCACTTTTTAAAAATCTTTTCCGAGCTGACATAATTCTTGTATCAAATAAATAAGAATTTATCCGCATAATTGACTCACTCAATTCATTTGGTTGTACTATGGGAGCCTTTGTTGAATCAATCTCTGATTCATTCAATAGTGAAGGTAAACCCACCGATTCGATTTAAAGGGTTATATAACATGGTGTGTTACGTTTTTGACGTAACAATATCTTACTCAAAGATTTGAAATTTCAATAGAATATTCAGGAAGTACAAGTTTTGAAATTTTTCACTGTGTGACTGCGGTGGCACAATTGGTAGCGCAACTCACATGTAATGAGAAGGTTGCTGGTACAAAGCCAGCCCGCAGTGAATTTTTTCAGAAAACTTGTTTTTCTTGCGTTTTTAATCTTAATTCACGTAATATGAATATTTGCGATTTAAAGTGGAATTCCATCCTCATCGACAATATAATGTGTTTAGTTCAATAAAGAGCTTATAAGAATTAGAACAACACGCGAGAGACCAATGTAACTTCTTTCTCATAAATAAATTCCCGTCGCTAACTTCAAACCATTCTGTCTACCTTTTGTTTATTTTAGTTCCCTCTCTCTTTATTTTAATTAATGAGTCGGCCTCAGCTCACAGGCTGACCTCAAGAGAGTGTTACTGAAAATACAATGAAAATTATGTAGAGAAAGAAAAATTAACATACATACCTTTCAGGCAAGAAGGTGGTTTCTTATTTGCACTGAAGACTTTCTGCATACTGTACTCCTGGCTTACTTCAGTACTTTGGTAATCATGGTAAGCCCATGATTCTGTACTTTGGTGTAATTTGTTCTCAGTACTGGTGAATTTTGTAGAAGCGCTGTGACTTTTTTTATTTTGTGATGTCGACGATAATCGATGAACCAAAGTTGATTCTAGGGTAGGTTCAATCCAAGCACTTTTATATGGTACTATGTTTGTGTGATTTAGTCTAGCGATTGTTTTGACTTCTACTAAATGTTGCATAACAGTATTTACTCTGTTTGATTTCACGACTATCTTTTTGATTGCATACTCAATTCCATCCAGTCGATTTAGTGCTCTGAAAACATTTCCGAATCCACCAGAACCAATGAAACTAATTTCTTGAAATTCCTGATGATATCGACTCCAGTCTCTTATAAAGCAACTATTCGCAGAAGGTAATAATTTAGTGTAAAAAAATACTAAAAATGGAAATAATTTGGTTTCTTGGTAAAATAAATAACATACCTCGGAACTTGTAGGACAGTTTCTTTGTTGATTGATGTGCGTGCAACTGCCACTAGATGATACAACGCTTGTTGATAGTGATTTCTTATCATTTCAAAGTCTGCCATGTGATAGGAATTGTCGATTAAATTCATTTCGTGCAGCTTATCGCAAATTGCTGAAATGACAAATACATCAATTTACAAATAAGATACCTGACTCACAAATCACATATCGGGAATTATTTCTGATCTGCACAGTGGGCCAAGTGACCCGATTCCGTGACCTGAAGTCCAATTTACAAAGTTTGAAATTTGTACGAAAACTCAAGTAATCATAATCAGTGACGATAAAAGAGGTATCTATTCCGAAAATAATTTTTCCAATATTAAATGCTGCTCCGCTGACAGTGACGCAAAGTGTAAAATTATTTTTTAATTTTTCGTGTGCTTTCCGTTCAATTATTTCAAATGTTTATATACTCATTGTCGATTTTCGGGAGCTCGCTTTTCCTTATTCATCCTTTAGATATACAGAAGTGAAAAAGAAGTGCTCATCAAATGAAAAAATTGTTTAATTCAATTTCAGCAATAATAATGTTCACAAATAATTCGCAGTTTACTTATGTACCTTCTGTCGTTCGATCGTTCCCCGTCTTTCCGCGACTTGTTGAAAATTTTCAGATATCAGTGTATTCCTTATGAAATGTACTTTGAAATAGCGCTGCCCACTTTCTCCTGTTTTTATCAATTACAATAAAAATCGCAAGTAGCGGAGTCAGCATCCGAGCGCCGAATTCCTGTTCTGACGCGCGCGACGCCACTGTGCCGCAAAAAATTATTAGATTTACTCGGAACATTGTATCTAGGGGTCATCAAGGATACTGATTATGAATCTGAAGTCAAAATTTCAAGAAACAAAATGGTGGATCCCGATTTCTGTAGACAAGTATTAAAAAAGTTATTGGATTTACTCGGAACGTAAAATCCGGGGGTTCCAAGGATGCTGTTTACGAATCTAAAGTCAAAATTTAAACAATCAGAATAAAGTATCAAATATAGCGGACAAAACATTTTTTAATATGCATACAACTTTGCTCAGGTATTTTATGAGACGTGGTAGACCCTAGTAACTGCTATTATTTTAGGATAACTGCAGACCTCAGAAGTGGTTTGTTTCAAGTACGGAGTTTCGTTTTTAAATATTTTTTCTAAATTTTAGTGTACCATATTAAACCTTTAATTTTTTTAAGTTTTCTCTTCACATTCGTAATCATCGTTCTCGAAAACTCCTAAATACCATGAAATCCTCAGGATGCCACGTTTTGTGTAAATTCAATAATTTTTTGAAATACTCATCCGCCATATATGATCCTCCAATTTATTTTATAAACCTTTGACTTTAGATTCGGAATCAGCGCCCTCTAAAACCCTTATACACTAGGTTTAAAGTGAGTCTAATAATTTTTTGAAATACACGTCCGCCATATTGGATCAACCATTTTGTTTTTTGAAATTCTAAATTCAAATTTGGAATCAGCGACCCACAAGTCTATATATGGTAAGTGGGGGTATTACCGACACCCTTCTAGTGAACGACACCTATGATATAAAAATATATTTATTAAAATTATGAGAATTACAAATAGATACTTGCACGTGGGTTATTGTTCTATCCTTCATGCAAGTTGGATTTGAGTCTTCATTCAGTACAAGATTTGTGAATATATTTGAATAAATAATGTTTTTCGTTGCCACCTGCAGAAGGACACTGTAAAAATTAGTGATGCTGTTAATTTGAGAGACTTGTGGAACTTAGAAGCAAAGGTACACTGAAAGTCCCTAATGAGTCAGTCTGCAATGTGTCATTCCAAGAGTTTCGTTCGAGGATCAGGGGGGCAAGGGGTTCAGAAAGCGGCGCTCTCAAGCTAGCAGACGCGTCTAGTACCGTATTTACAAGCAGCGTTCATCCTTCAAAACAAACAAACATTCGAAGAAATTTAATGAACATTTTTTACTGCGAAAGAAAATCACATAGAAATGGTTCATAACGCCCTGATTGTTGACATTGGAGTCGGCCCGCCATGTGTCCAAGGCCATTTTAGGCATGAACCGAAGTCGGATTTTTATGGGACTTTCATTGTATTTCTTACCTCGCAATGCTTTCTGTGATGTCTTCAATGATAAATATAATTTGAGTAAACCCTCTTTATTCCATGATAGCTTACAAGCGACTGACTGTACACGGCACACAGTTAGCCATAACACACACACACACACACACACATATCATTCATATATCTCCTATTTACATCGTGAAGTGTACGTATATACCACATCTCTCCCCTCTGAGGGAGAAAACAATAGTATGAGCTTTAACCCATTTTCCAAATTTTCTGACCGTTTCCTGTCTCAAAACATACATACCTTAATTATTATGTGTTATGTAATTGAAGCGAGCGCCTACGCGTTATAGTGGCTAATTCTGGATGCGATTTTTGTTCTTCTACAAACCAGCCTTTACGAGTTTGATTTACGTAGCGCTTGATTACAATGTTGTCGTTGAGCTTAACCAGAAAGGTCACTGGTGATGTTTTTTCTATTATCATAGCTGGGGACCAATCTGGGTAATTTTTCCTGAAATCTCTGACCATTAATTTTTCACCAGCGCTAAATGTGCGATCTTTCAAGTTAGGACATTCTTTATCTCCGCGTTTTGACTTTTCCCAGCATTAAGTCGTATTTGCGGACGTAATAGAGAAAATCTCGTTCGAATTTTAGGCTTATATATTAGTGATGCTAAGGACGCTTTTATTGTCGAATGTGCTGTAGTTCGGTAGTCTGACAAAAATTACGTAATCGCATCGTCTAATGATAGCCCACTCCTAATTATTTTATAAACCTTATCTTTGAAAATTACCACGAAATTTTCCGCTGCGCCATTAGTGGCTGTGTGCCCTACTGATAAAAAGATATGCTTTATCCCGTGCTTTGTGACAAATTGTTTAAATTCAGCTCTCGTGAATGTCGTGCCGTTATCAGATACTATTTGAAAGGGGAAGCCATGCCGTGCAAATAAAGTTTCCAAGACTTTAAGCGTTTTCGCCGTTGTAATGTTATTTTTCATATTAAAAACTTCCGTCCACTTGGAGTGCGTGTTCAACACAACAAAAATCATATTTCCGTGAAACGGTCCCAAAAAATCCATATGAATTCGAAACCAAGGGTTTTCGGGCCAACTCCATGGGGACAGCTGTACTCTTGAGGGATTTTTATTCGATTCTAGACACTGTTTACAACTTTTGGAAATTTTTTCGATTTCTGAGTCCAGCATTGGCCACCAGAAAAACGAACTGGTGACTTCTTTCATTCGCAAAATCCCGAAATGACTGGCATGTAGTTCTTTCAAAATTTCTGCCCTTAATGCTTGTGGTGTTATTACGCAGAATCTCTAAAGTGCACAACCTCCCTCGTAACTGAGTTCTAGACATTTTTGATAGAAGTTTTGCAATTTTGGATCTATTTCTTTAACATTTTGTGGCCAACCATCCCGAATCGCTCTTACTACTTTACACAATAATAAATCTTTTTGCGTCTGTCGCGCCACATCGTTAGCATTAATGAACCCGCTCTCCTGCAGAAAATTTATGTTGACATTTATCTCCTTTATTTTGCTTTTCTTGGCTTCCACTTCCAGTGGTCATCACGATAACATGTTGGCGATTGCATTGTCTTTTGCTTTGATATACTTGATTTTAAATTGGAAGGCTGATAAGAATAATGCCTAACGTTGCAATCTGTTCACCGCAATCAACGGTATGCCTCTTTTGTACCGAAAATTATAGTTAAAGACTTGTGATCAGTTTCTAGTACAAATTTCCTGTTATACAAGTAAATGTAAAATATTTCCACTCCAAAAATAATTGCCGCTGCTTCTCTATGAATTTGTGCATAATGTGCTTCCGCTTGGCTTAATTGATGTGAAGCAAACGCTTTTGGTCGTACCTATTTCTCTTCCATCTCATGCGATATTACCGTCCTCAGCCCATACGTGGATGCGTCACCTGACAAAATTATTTTCAATTTTGGATCGTAATGGACCAAAATTCTTTTCGATGACATTTCTTGTTTAATATTGTTAAATGCTATGTCGCACTTTTCATCCCACATCCATTTCGTATTTTTTTCAATAAGTTATACAATAGTGTTACCTTTGGCGCCCTATTTTTAATAAACATATTAAAATGTGTTACTATCCCCAATAAAGATTGCAGTTGCTCAACATTTTCTGTCACCGGAGCCTCTACGATTGCTTTCGTTTTATCTGAGGTTTGACGGATTTCATTTTGATTGATAATGAGACCAAAATATTCAATTTTTACCTACGTTGGAAACACATTTTTTATTATTTATTTTCAATCCGCTTTCGCATAATCTTTGACATAATTTATCTACCGTTTCATAGTATTCTTGCTCCGTTTTGCCGGTGGCGAATGCATCGTTAAGGCCCATTCGCAGTAATCCACTGGTATTATCTGTTTCAATTTCAACAAATTATCTAACTCTACATCCACCTTATCAATAAGCGCAAACGGTAACGGCCTTGCTTTTTTGAACACAGGTTTAGAATTGGATTTGAGTTCCAATGAAATTGTTTTACCCTTAAATGTGCCAAGCCCACCTGAAAATAAATCTGAATATTCCTGTTCCAAATTGTCCCGCATAAAATGGGCTGAATCCATTATTTCTATTTTAGATACGGGAATAGGGAACAATCCAAAACCACTCAGCCACGGACGACCAAGAAGTCGATTTTCTGCTTCAACTATATAACATCCTGATAACGTTTTGATACCATCAAATTCTCATACTACTTACCTTATTGACATTTTGAATTTGTACATGTTATCGACGACTCTGTTGACCAAATCTTTTTGCTCCTCTGACTCCTCCTCTTGACTTGTCTCCGACGTCTCAGTGAATGGTTTGCCGATTTTGCGTTTCCCTGCTGTTTCGTCGACGACAAATTTCAGCGAGATGTCTTTGAATTTCACAATTTCTGCATTTGTAGTCTTTGTAAAAACAAACCGGTTTTGAATGTCCTGGTTTGCTACATGTGTAAAATTTGAGTTTAGAAGCTTGACCTTCCTTCTCCTGAGCAAAATTACGACGAGTCTTAAGCTGAATACGTCCAAATTTATTTATGTTTAATTTATTCTCCGATGTTTCACAGATAGCGTTTGACTGCGCTGCGTCAATTTCTGTTGCCAAAGCTATGGCCTTATCAAAGGTTAGATCTTGTTGACGAAAGAGCTCGATTCTCGTTGTAGTATCGTGAACTCCAGCGATGAATTGACCCCTGAGGAGTCCTTGATCGTTCGAAAATCGGCAATGACGAGCAGCCAATTTTAATTCCGCTATATTCAGCGATTTTAATTCCCGCTTTCTGAGTAATTGTCGCAAATTTAGCTCTTTCTGCTATTTCCGATGGTGGAGGTGCGAGATGGTTTGATAATTTTTTGATCACTTCATCGTAACGTTTAACGTTTAACTTCATCGTAATGTTTCAATGTCCATTTTCGTTAAAAGTACGGATCGTTTTTTGTCGTCCGCGATGTCCAAAGCATCAGAGTAAAACTTGAGGCGTTCTGTAAAAATCTCCCAATCATCAACTCCCAATTCAAATTGAATGTGAACCTTGTCATGGGAGCTCATGTTCTAGATTTTCTTGACTTTTCCCTCTTCTAAGATTTCACCGTTATTTCCCCGCTTAATATTGCTCACACTGCTTGAAGATTTTCAACCGAAGGAATGAATCTTCTACACAAAAATACTACTTTTTAGGGAACTAAATGAATTATCTACTAAAAATGATAAATTTTACAGCGGAAAATGAAATATTTGATTTTTTACTCAAAAGAATTAATTTTCATTTGAAAACGGCAACGAATTTCAAACAAAATGTTTTCATTTTAAAGCAAATAAATTGTTTTTTATTAAAGTGAATCAGCGTTCGACTAAATATTCTACTTTTGTATTAGATTGTTGAATCTTCTAGCAAAAAATACATAATTAATAAATACATAATACATAATATAATATAATATATTATAATACATAATACATACATAATACATAATACATAAATACATAACATTTTGAACCGTTCAAAATGTTCGAACGCGCAGAGCACTTAAAAATGAGTTGGCAAACAGTGCTGACCACCCTAGAGTTCGGGATGCTGCAAATAATTTGGATGGAGACACGAAGACGAATCGGCGAAACGGTGGACGTCTTGAGTGGACGGAACGACTCAGAGATGACTTGCTGGATTGCTACGATGCCAGCATCATACCTGCTCGCAGGGATTACATGGCGCGCCTGCACACTCTGTGGTGCCAGAAACACCCAGAGCTTTCGCACGTTTCGCAACAGAGGTTGCGAA
>JAUMHM010000086.1:1846993-1870662 GCA_032362435.1 Melikaiella ostensackeni
TATTCAGCAGAAACCCTTGGCACAGGGACCCTCCATCCGCAACCTGAGGACGCGTTCGGTGGCTTTGTCATAGGCCCCTATATATATTCTTCTACTGGCACCAGGTTTTCTTATGTTTGCTCAAGAACAGCTGCGCCAATCAGCCTGAATATCCACTCCTCGCGACGTCTCCTAGGTGGGAGATACCTGGCTTACCCACCTTTCATGGTAAAGCCAAGTGCAGGCACGTCCACTGATAAGGCAGGCTCACGAACACACAGACGATCGGCAGTTCAACGACTGATCATGGGAGCTCATCCAAGCCCTTATTTATTCAAAGAAACTTAAGTTTTATATCGAGACGTTATTTTGTCATTAAATTTTTTGTTCGCGAATTGTCCGAGATTCTGTACAATTGTATCGCCTTTTCAAGTCCAGGATTCAAATGGGTTGAGTCGCGGCTAGTTCGTTGAACCCAACTTGCCGCGCATGCGCAGAGCTTCTTGAGTTAACAATGGGACCTACCGGGCGGGGGTTCGGATAGCGTGCTGGCATACTGAAGTGACCTTTCCAGGCGGAAGGTTCTCGCTAATTTTATTTTCAATCGCCACGTAAAGCTAAGGGCTACATTTCGCAATAACGGCACGCATACGATCCGAAGATTCGATCTTAACCGCATACGCCAGCATGTACTCCGCACCTCTTCGGTGAGTCCCATCACTCTCGTGATTTGGTTCTATCTATTTTATTGATCGCTTAGCTTTCCTGCTCAAAGTAATTAACGGTCTGACATCGGGAACGCTTGTTTAGGGTCAGTCAATGATTATTAAAATTGTATTAGTTGCTCGCTAGAATTTTCTAGCAATGAATTTTGTATTGATTCACTAACTTTTTCTCTTTTAAATAAACGCTTGTTAATTTTTTTTAAGGGTAGTTACAACTATTTTTCCCATCCGCGAACTCAAATACCTCTATTAGTGCCCAGATTCCCCCTTTTGCATGCACTTTTCAGGTAATTACAATTTATGAATATGGCGGACCAAATCCACCAGGCGTGAGAACCTTTTACTCGCAACTCGTGATGAGGCTATTCTTTTCGTTCACGTAAACTACGTTGAGGATTCGCTTGAGATAATCACTCTTATATATTTATTACTCCTTCTTTCGTCGCTTGAGCGGATCGCCTGGACAAGCAATCGCCCCATAACATTAATATTCCGATGGTGACTTTTAGGGTTTAACATATTTTTTCAAATGGTTGTCACACAAATTGAAGCCAGGTTAACTATATAAAATATGTGCTACGAAGTTGGCATTTTTTCACTTATAACAATGCAAAAAGAGGCGTGGAGCAATATAATTCTAACTTTCAATTAACGTCACTATTCCAGTTAATAATTTCAACAGCTTAAAGAATAAATTTACGGGAAAAGTTCATTTAGAAACAAAGCTTAACACTTACTGAACCTCAAAATGAAAATAGTTCAAAATTTTCGAAAAGTAGATATGGTGTAGTATAACGCTGGGGCAACAGTTTGTATGACTTACCCTCAGATATTGCCTCAATATGATCCTCATTTTCGTTCTCCAATTCTGCGGTACCTAATTCTCCTCTGATGAAGTGCACTGATCTGCATTTATCTAGTCTGCAATCTATGTGGCTGTCATTGAGAAACTAATTAGTGATTTTGTGTCAGTTGATAACTATTCTCGTTATCAGGTATTTTAAAGCCATGAGACATGCTATTTAGGGTTTTTTAATTAAGGTCTACTTTATGCCTTTATTTTATTCCGTATCAAATACCAGTTTGGTAGGCTGCGACCTTGATAGAACAATAAATTGGCCCTAATCTGTAAATTCATACATCTTTATTGGCTTCACATTCCGCGTGCATGACTGTCTCGCGATTGAATCTCACCTATACTGGTTTACTCGTATTATTCGCATTTGTGAAAGTGCTTGAAGGAATATTCGCACTCAAAAAAATACGAAGCATGCTCTAACTTGAAAAATCACTTCTCTTTGTCTCCTATGGACATTAAATTCACTTTACACCAGCATCAAAATCTTTCACTGCAGTTACTTTTATCAATTATATCTACTTTCAATCAGTACAAACTAATATATACGTAAAATTAAAAAAAAAACGATGCAGCAATGTCACAGCGACGTAGCATTGCAAACAGCTGTGCAAATAGGAGGTTAGCGGCTTCGCAGTTGCGCACACCTGTAGCATCCACGGAAAAAACAAATTACAGAAGGATTACATGATTGCTACATAACAGTTATGTCATTTTGTTACATAGCTACTACTTATGTGCATTATACACAATTTACAGAAGTACACAGTAACGTCGTTACAGTTTAGTTACGTAGAAATGTAACAAAATTATTATAGAGCATGCGTTTAACCAAGTTACAGAACAAAATGTCACACGATCGTTACATAAGAGTTGTTTCACATTGTTACCTTTCAATTATAGAACAAGTACACCACTGAACAGTAGCACTCGTTATATAACCAGATATAAAAATGTTCCCCTTTTGTTACGGAGCAGTTACATAACGTTTTTGTTGGGGTTCAATTTTGCTGTCTTCTTTTATATCATATTTTTATTTATTATATCGACGCTGTCTAGCCGTAAGAACATCAAGTCTCGGTCACTGGAAGTCTATAATCTTATCCAATATTACTGGTTTAACTGCCTCAATGTGCCAAGGTATCAGCTTTCTGGTTTAGTTCCCTTTCTTTTATTGAGTCAAGCGACCCAATTTGCTACTTAGTTTGCTGACATCAAACCTGATTTTCCATCGTAGATCTTGTTCCCTACCTGGGACGAAGAATGTATTTGTAGGACTAGTTCTAGGGCCAAGTGATGAGCCGCAGTTCCACGATTTGGGAGCTCTGGGCGGTAAATTCGAAAGGAATAACAGTGACGGAGAATGTAAAGCTGCAACATGGATGACAAGTTCAAAGTTACATAAGGGATGTTAAATTTATAAGTTTCATCAGTAGCAAACGAATTTGTGCATGCGTGAAGATTCCCTAAGGGTCTGCCGATGAAGTAGACCTCTTTTTGACTGACCGACTCTTATCGAATACCTAAGAGGTTTCCACATTAAAATCGACCGGTGAGGTAAGAATTCGGTACTTCTAATACACCATTTCAGCATCGACCTATCTAGGAACTTCCAACAGCGCTTTTCCAAACTACCGTATGGGTTATATATCTATTGGTTCCAGCTTATTATAAATTAAATTAAAGAGTACAAATTATCAAAAGGTTAAACAATAGAGAAAATTTTGAAGTAAAATAGTCCTTACACATGAAACGTAAATTGCACCCAATCAATAAATTAAATCTTTTTAATTTCACAGAGTTGAGAAGGAGTTCAGTGAGTAACGTAAGTGTGAAATTTGAACTTCAAATTGAACTCAACGTACGTATACCGCTAAAATAAACAAAAGCGAGCGAAAATATAAATTCGAACCCAACCCAATGATGTCTGAGAATATCCAACGTTTTTTTCCGTAAACCATCGCTAAAACTAACAGAATTCCATCGCTGGAGGAAGTTGAAGTTTGCCTCGCATATATTCTGAGCAAAGCAGAAAGCACGCGAAATTCAAATTCAACCATCTTTTAAGCATAAATAAAGTCTAATACTACTGCTACATGAATAGTGAATTGACCGGAAATTCAAAGAAATCTGTCTTGTTGACGCTACCTGTACACAGATAGCGGAGAATTAAAAAATGGTTTTGGATTATCGGGGGTGTGGTGACAACAAAAGCATTTGTGAAATAGATGGATCTACTGCATGTGATGGAAAGTCCTGATAACTTGGTCGCAGAGGATCATACGTTGTATTGAGTGGCATCTATAATAATATTAATGCCAGTGTTAGAAGAAGGAATCTCCGAAGCAGATACAAGCCTTTGCTTCGACTGATTTGATCTTGCAATCTGTCTTTATGATCGAATCATCTTGGATACAGCTCACATCGTGGCGAATGGAAGTGATCCTCTCCTGAAAATGGTCAGGACACACGAGATGATTGGCAAAGGAGCATTCCTTCACAAAGCCACGGAGCAGGCGGCCGAGACTCTTGGCCTGAATCCTTACATCAAAACTGAGGAAAGTCCTTTACTTCATCTAGATGCCTTACTTCTAAAAGCCGGAGGGAAAAAACAGAGCTGAACAGCTTCTTCGAGCAGCTCGACGACAAAAAAATGCACGAAAATTTTCAAAGAAATGTAAAAGATCAGTCCTTGTCGATAGAGTTAACGTTTGCATTCCTTAAATCATCCGGGCTTAATTTAGGCACAGAAAGTTTTATTTTCGCCTGTCAGGACGGTGTCATTTCCCCCTTGGTATACCGTAGACGCATCTTACGTGAAAAAGTTCCCAGCGACAGGTGCAGAGCATGTCATGCACATTCTGAGCACCTATGGCGCATACTATCCGGGTGCCCCACTCACGCAGGAACGACGTATCTTCACAGGCACAATGCGGCTCTTAGAGTGCTTTCAAACCATCTTTGTCGCTCTTATGGTGTTAAACGCGACCTCGCCCTGCCGAACACTCGCAGAGACATAGAGTCAATCTTTGAGAACCAGAAGTGCCAAGTTTACTAGAACTACAAGTTCAGGCTAGAACTTCCTTTTGCACACTCAAAAGCATGACTTTGTACCCGTTGACAGAAAAAAACAAACTATGTTCGTGATCGACTTCTCGGCTTCGGCCGACAGCAACATCACATTCAAGAAGAACGAAAAGGCGGAGAGGTATCGATAATTTATAAGAGAGCTGCAGCGAATTTTGCGAGAATATACGGTTAAATTGATTGTCCTTGTCATCGGTGCTCTCGCAGGTACGACGCCATCACTGATTCGTAACCTAAAATCCATACCCGCGTGCGAGAACCATGCTAAGGCATTTGCGAGGTGGGTGCAGAGAGCTGTCATTCTTGGGTCGCTCCGTGTCCTCAAGACATAAGTTCTGCTGGGAGATGGGCCGTGAGATGGGCGACCACATGGTACGATGGAATCACAATGAAGGTCCAGAGAAACCCTCGCGTGTCTTAAGGACACGGAGCGACTCGAGAATAACAGCTCTCTGCATCCATCTCGCAAGTTTTCACAACCTTATCAGCATAATTATGATCGTAGACTGATATAATTTCAGCGAGGAATCCAACGCGAGAAAGCGTTCATGATAAACGCTTTTACAAAATAATTAAATTAGTATGTATTTTAAAAAACGATTTGTGCCTTCAAAAAAATATGACTGATATTTCGAGGCCATTGTCAATATAAGAATGAAACAATCAGAATTAGTCAGTGATTTACACGTTCGTGTACTAAGTCTTCTAAGCGGGACGAAACACTCGTTAGAAGTCAAGAATGTAACTATGTTCCAAATAAAGGAACGGATGATTAACTTTTGGAGGAGCTAGAAGCAAGAGCTCAACCCATGCCAAGAACACGACGGCGATGTATTTTCCGACAAACCCGATCTCTAAGCTTCTAGTGACTACGAAGCGTGTTGACTTTCAAGAGCTCTGGGAATGCTAACCTAAGAAGGGCCAAGTTCTAGTTACTACTCACGGCCGACACAAGACTTATTCGATTGTTGTTAAGGAACGACATGTCGATGAGATTGACTGGAAGGACGTAATTCAATGACTAAGAAACCTTTATAACACCCTGAAGCGTGATAATCAGATCACCTGACGCATGGCAAATTCCGGAGACATGTTGGGTTTCCTAATTCAGAATGAAATGATGCAACTATTAGCAGGAGGAATTCTGGTGTGGGGTATAACTATTACCCTCTGCCACGGATAAGTAGAAGTTCGACCCCAATCCCAAAGATAAAAATAATTGCTGAATATCACAATAATTTGATAGGAAGTCACAAAGGGATTACAAAAACTTACCGACGTGTTGAAGAGCGATGCACTTAGCCTAGCGTACGGGACGAGATTACGGAACTCATTTGAAGTTGCAAGAGCTGTCTAGAAAAGAAACTCATACGAGCTCGCACCCGAGAACCAATGCTGATCACCGACACATCATCCGAACCTTTTGACAAGGTTTCTCTTGACACGGTCGGAAAATTGTCCACTACACCAAATAGGAATCAGCATGTAATCACTATGTAGGACAATTTCAGCAAGTACTGTATTGCCCCTCTCATAGCAAACATCAAAACTGATACTATCGCACATGCGGTCACGAATACACTGTTTTCCTAATATGACGCGCCTAGGTGTATTCTCACCGATAGAGGTGGAAGCTTTATTTGTAGTCTAATGAAGACACTGAGAAGGTTGTTCAATGTCAAACAGCTAACCATAACCTCCAGTTATCGTTAGACTATCCGAAATCCAAAAGGAAGCCGCGACGAATTTGATAAAAGCAAAACCTCGCACAAAATAATACTACGATGAAAAGGTCAAACCCTTAAACGCCAAAATCGGAAGAAAGGTTTGTGTATATAATAAATTCAGGGCAACTAAATTTGACAAACGAGCTACCGGGCCATTTACCATTGTGGGACTCATTAAGAACAAAAGTGCCATCTTAGAAACCAAAACAGGTGAAAGAATCTCAAAAGTCATGGTTGTACACTGCTAAGGGTTCCGCTCCCCCCAAACAAGGTGAGTCATTAATTCAAATCCCTTTTGTGTAAACGTTTTGCAACTTAATGAAAATGGGATTGAACCGTATCCTCCTGTTACTTCCATTTCTAAGCATTCACGGAAGCAATGGATAGAAAACCGGAGGGACTACTCTTCAAGATTACCTCGTTGCAGACTAGTAGTGCACACTGTGGGCAGAAGTGGAATCGAAGATGAAGAGTTGCTGAGAAACACTGAATATCGCATTCCATCAGAGGTACCTCAGAGAATCAGACTTCACAGAGCCACACCACTGTTGAGCTTCGTTGGTAGTCCAGTTGGACCCATAGCTAGACTATTAACATACGAGGATGGAGAACAGATCCAGTCCAAAACTAGTGAGCTGAAGCTAGTTCAAGCCAATATCCCACATCACATGGGACAGCAAACACATGTTGTTCGGGCGCAGCTAGAATAAATACACAATCAATCATAATAACTTCAACATGGAAAATTATGAAAATCATTATGGAATCGACAACTGCGCTCGTTCAGCAGACAAACTGGTGGATGTAATTCACGTTGCAAGAAGAGGGCAACTCCAACCCTCACTACAGACATCGCAACAACTTTAGCCTATTCTCAGAGATATTCCAGACCACGTGCTGAAGTTAAGTTTCTCAATTTCTGGACTAGAGGTCAGCATCGCCGAATTGACCAGAGCGACCACCACCGTCATCAACTGCAGAAAAGGGAAGCTGCAAGTAATGCTGGCTATTCCATTGGTGGGGAGAACCGAACATACTGCTTATAAATTGCATGCAGTGCCAGTTGATCAACCAAACTTAAACCATACCACTGGCCGAGCAGCAGCATTTTTCGAATTCTCCTACATTATGATAGATGTTTCATAGAGGACCTATCTCTTAGGTGAAGAAGAAGATTCAGGGACTTGTAAGAAGGTGTTAGGAATTTGATTTTATGAAAGTAACATACCGGTTTATGAGACGTCTGAACATCAGCCGTGCGAAGTCCAACTCCTTTACAATCCAACAGTTGAAGCCCTACGGACATCCTACATCAAATTAATCTACCGAGTTCAGTTTTGACTCAGCTAGCCTCAGGATGCAAAATTAGAAATGTGGAGGCAAGCCTTCGAAGAGAATTCCAAAATGCTAAAACAATGTGGAATTTCAGCGAAAAGCTGAGGGAAAGCAATTCATACTAATCCACGAGTCCTACGCCGGGCTTATCGTCTTAGCAATTGGAATGATATTGTACTGCTGCTAATCCAACATCTGGGCAGTATGAATGATCCTTGGACGCCTTTCGAGTTTCCATTCAAGAACATATCGTGTAAAAATAATGAAATTCAAAACGTTACTTGCCACATGACGAAAATTCACTATCACTCATAATAATCCAAAAAGAGGCTCAAAAGAACTATTAAAACCGTGTCATGGTCACAGGTGATGCTACAGGATGACTTCAAAATTGTACTAGATAATACTGCATGCCTCCACTATGAGCTGTAGCACCTTCCCTAGGTGCTGTAGCATCTTGTAGTTGGTGGTGAGACTCAAGCGTGCGGGGCAAGGGGGTCAAACGGCCCTCGGCCTGCATGAATATGAATATGGATGATAGGATTCCTATAAACGGGCTCTCCGGTGATTGAACATGGATGATTGTAGTATTGTAGAAGGGTGAAAGAGCCTTGCTTACGCGGGTATTGATGGATCCCTGGGCCGAGGTCTATTCGGACTCGATGCTAACTGCGGAGCAGTTCAAGCTCTTCAGGGAGGCGACTTGGACGGCGCTTGGAAGGGTTCCCCAAATGAATGGCTAAAATTTCAGACCTCCTTCTGTAGGGAAGGGGTGTTTATGTTTGTTACAGCCGGCCCAGCGACTGAGGCCTGGCTGCAGAACACAGTGGCCGAGACAGGGCCCTAGGAAGGTGCAGATGATGAGGGCTACGGCGGGGATCACAGATAAACTGAAAGATCCATCTGTGGTCCTTCGGCGCCTGTAGAGGTTCAACCTCTCACTGAAGACATCGTTTTGGCGAATCGTCAGGCACGACCGGCCTCAGAAGAAGGGCACAACGGGAAGACTTCAGTAACTCTTAATTGTACAGATTCCTGAGTCCCAAACGAGGGCTCTTGGGGTCCTCAACAACAACCAACCCCTTCTACCACCTTGGCCAGGTCAACCTTAGGTTTGCCGGTCAGGGACAGGAGAAGCTTGTTGGGATGGAGGCAGATCGGAGGCAGACGTTAATGGCTGCTCCTGGTCTAACCATTACCCAAATTGACTTGCATCACAGCAAAGGCGCCTCTGTATTTCTGCAGAGAGGCATGGATGTGAGGAATACTAATCCAAGAATCCTGGTTAGTCAGAGATACCATACTACTGATTCCGATATTTTCAACACGGGGAAAACCCTAACGTTTCATAACTTGGTCAGGAAAGAGGTCATAACATAAAACATAACCCTCTTCACCAGTAGTCTTAGGGATAAAGTGAAGAAGTGGAGAATCTCGGACAAACCCACTCTCTCAGATCACTCACAGATAGAGTAGGAGTTGGAATCTACCGTATCCTCGGGCCCTAAGTGACCCAGAAATCGAAGAAGAGTGGGCTGAGATCAGTATTCCACTGAATTAAGGAGTGCAATATCAGAGGTGCCCACGTCAATTAGGGATGTGAACACCCTGCAGATTGCAGCCAAAACTTTTACGGAGGCCATCAAATCTACTTATGAAAGAAATTGTTGACCCACAAGAATCCGAGAGAGGTTCAGACGTGTCAGCATTGGCAAAACGGCTAGACTGGACAAGCTGCTCTCTCGAAATCCGGATGGTATTTTCGGCACTCTAAAACTGCCCGACAGAGGATACTTAGTGTCGGACGAAAGTACCCTGATTCACCTGATCAAGGAACATTTCCCAGGCTTGATGGAGCCTGGGGAAAAATAAATGAAACCTTGGGGGCATCTCAGGTCGTCTGTGGCTTAACCGGTCTTGTAACGTCAGCTAGCCCACGAGATTGTTACTCCTTCCAGGGTCAAGTGGGCCCTGGAGTCCTTCAGCCGATTCAAGTCTTTTTTTCCGGAACTCATATACCCTGTCTTCACACAGAAGGCTGGGGAGTCCATCAGAGGGCCGCTGGTGAAACTAGCTAGGGCGAGTCTGACACTGGGATAAATCCCGACAGCATGGAGAGGCACGATAGTGGTTTTTATCCTGAAAACGGTGGAAGGATTTGTGAATAGATACATTCGCGACAAGGTCTTGTTAAGTAGGCCAGTACACAAAGAGCAACACGCCTACAGGACTGTTCACTCGACCGAAATGGCCCTCAGCGGAGCAGTAAACCTAATCGAAGGACAACTGAAGCAGAAAGGCTTTGCGATCGGAATCTTTATAGAAATGGGAGGAGTCCTCAACTACACATCCAGCGAGGTGCTTAGGGCGGCCATTATTGCACATGGTGTGTCAACTGCAGTTATAGAATGGACTTGCCTCATGTTGGGCAACAGGAACCTAACAACGACTGAGAGTGATTCCACCTTATGTTGAACTGTTGACTGAGGATGTACGCAGGAAGGCGTTTTATCACCCCTACTGTACCCCCACAGTGCTTGGTAGTTGATGAACTGCTTTATCTACTCATAACACAAGGCTACCAGGCTATATGAACGTGGTCATATTCACCAGACGGTACAAGTGGGGACCACGAGTACACTGAAACTGGGTGGACAACAACTGAGAATTACTGAACGAGCTAAATATCTAGGAGCCATCCTGGATAAGAAGCTATTATGGAACAAGCACCTGGAAGACAAGTGCAATAAGCTAACAGCGATCCTTTGCCTTAGCAGGAGAGCCATAGGGAAAAACTGGGGTCTGACTGAGGTGACCCAGGCTAACCTATGCGGCGTGGTCTAGTGGAGCAGAGTCCAACTGTCCACTGTGAAATCTCGACCGCAAAGATTCAGGGGACTGATTCTCAGAGGCGTCACTGGTGCCTCGAAGTCAACACCTACGGCGGCATTAAAGGCACTAATAGGGTTAGAGTCCATCCATCTTACCATCAAGGCCATGGCGGCGAAGGCAGCCTGGCGAATAAACATGAGAAAAGGCGAAAGGAACTTAATAGAACTGCGGATCCCAACTGATATTGCAAGTAGGCCGACCTTCAGCATGGTCAGGGACAAAACGCCTATTCGCTACCTCTTCGACAAGAAGTATCGAGTCAGCCTATCCACGGAAGAGAAATGAGCTCACGGCGAGGCATATTTGCCTGGTGATGGGAAAAACTAGTTCATAAATGGCTCCAAGAACAAGGAGAAAGCAGGAGCAGGAGTCTATTGTAGGAGAAGTGGAATGGGCTTCACATTCCCGATGAAGTCTTATGCCACAGTTCAACAAACCGAGATCATGTCCATGCTACACTGTGCCTGTCAGACACAGGAGTATGGCAGCGGAAGAAATATCCGCATTTGCGTAGACAGCAGGGCTGCTATAGTGGCCCTGAATGGAACAACGACTACCTTGCTATTAGTATCGGAGTGCTTTTAGGCACTGAGCAATCTAGCGTAGAGAAACCGGGTGACTCTACTTTGTATCCTTGGACATAGTGGCATTAGGGGTAATGAGATCTCGAGCAGGCTAGCAAAAGTGAGGCCACTGGCTGCAGATAGGCCAAAACACTCATGGGCTCAAATTGAAACTTTCAATGAGCTGCTGAATTGCGAAAGCTTGGTAGGAATGAAGTGAAGGTCCTAACAAAAATGTTCACAGGGCATGGGAAGCTTAATTATCACAGGCATAAGATAGGGCTCGCAGATAGCCCCTTCTGTCACCTGTGCGGAAAGGATGATGAGAGAGCTATTTGCATCCTTTGGCACTGCTCCGCTATTGCGGGGAAGCGTCTGGAGCTCACGGGCAGTAACTGCATCGGTGAGTCTGATATATCGGCGAAGGGCGTTGCTGCGGTTCTCTCCGTATGAAGAGAGCTTTGGGGTCACGCATAGGCCTACAAGCGAACGCAACGGGATTACCCAAGCGTCAGGTGCTCTTTCGGTCTCAACTTCAATAATGATGATAATAATAATAATACTGCATGAGGTGGTCATGGAGACTGCCTATCTTGTAACCTAAACCGCGACTCTGCGAAATTGAAAGGTGAAAGTTATACTTAAAGAACAAATGAATGCTATAAAAATATCAAAACTCTTGATAAATAAATAAAATTCTAAGCAGATTATCATAAACCCTTCTTGCTCTTCTTCTCGATCTGCAGAAATTGCAATTTCAGTTGCTAGGGTGGGTATAATTTCTGCGTTGAACAATTTTGGAGTTCAACATCTCGGCCATCGACCTCCCACGGCAGCATTTTTATCAGCCCGCAAAAGACACTTGGAGGCGGGTCAAAAAAGGGAGCGAAGAAGTGAAT
Organism: Melikaiella ostensackeni; assembly: GCA_032362435.1. Lineage (NCBI taxonomy): Eukaryota > Metazoa > Arthropoda > Insecta > Hymenoptera > Cynipidae > Melikaiella > Melikaiella ostensackeni. Next base: position 1,859,057 of record JAUMHM010000086.1, read on the forward strand.
AATGAAATTTAGAAAGAGCGAGCGATAATATTGTGACAATTCTGTCCTGCCACCCTGCCGGAGCTTTAGCTGTCCAGAGTCGTGAAAGTTTTTGGGACGGGGTAGTCGTTCGAAATGATCGAGAGGCCGGAGTTCCTATTTATAATTCTGTACATTTATTCGACAAAACTTACAACTAATACATGTGGCGTGTTGTGTGTGTGTGTGTGGGTGTGAGAGCGCGCGCGCGCGTGTGTGTGTGGGTGTGAGAGCGTGTGTGTGTGTGTGTGTGTGCGAGAGCATGTTTGTGACCAGGATTACAGTGGTTGTCGTGTATGTATGTTTGCCGCGTGACAAAGAGTACAGGTGTCTGGGGTGTGCCTGGTTCGTTTCCAAAAAAAGGGTTGAAAAATCTGAAAATAAAGTGGAGCGAAGTACAAACGGCGTGTCAAAAGTGATGCGAATTGTATAGAATGGCCTGTGCGCTTCACAGCTCCTGAGGAATAAAAGATGCGCGTCATAAGCCTTTGGACGAAATATAGTGATGTGCCACTTTGTGCCGTTCCCCCTCCCTGCGAACTGGAAAATAGGCTCGGTCGGGGTGCCCGGCCTAAACTTAGCGTTATCCTACCGCTGTAGAAAATTCAGGTCGGTCGGGTGAGTTAGAAGTTCGGCTGGGTCAGACGGAGGCGATAAGGGGTGCAGGGGGGTTTTGCTCAATTTGAGAGGTCTATGTTGGCCGTTGCCCTGACTAGCGTTACCCTATCTTAAATTTTCGGGGCGAGGCACGTTCAACAGCGCCTGATGCCGTGTCTTCGCCGATATTTAAAGGCCCAATATGGGAGCGCTCATTGCTCCGACGATGCAGCCAGACTCTCGAGGAAGCTTCTTCCAGAGGATGGCCGAAATGAGTCGTTTTTAGAAGTGTGTGATGCCACGACTCATTGAAGCTTGAGAAACGGTGATAGGAGCGCCCATTGCTCCGCTGCTCAAACCGGCTCCTCCAAGAGTGCAGGTTCGTGGATCACTCCACTCAGGGTTTCCCGGGGTAAGGCATGTTCAGGGGTAGCTGATTCCACGACTCACTGGCACCTGAAAGACGGACTTAGGAGCACTCATTGCTCTGTCGCTCCGTTGCTCGAGTCGTTTCTCTGAAGGGAGGATGATTGCTCCAACACTCGCACCGTTCCCCTGAGGAGTGCGTTTTATCGGAGAGCTGGCAAGTTTTGAATCAGTACCATGCGGTGTACGGGGCTGAGGGGGGGGGGGACAACGAGTGCGTGGAACGGTTCACGTCGCGTCGACGTGGCAACGGCGTCGGTCGATGGGGGGAACGAGAGCGGCAATCAGTACCTCGGGCGATACTAAGCTGAATTTATGATGTTTTCCTGACTCTCGCGTATCGCGTACGTAACGAATACGAATCGTAACAGTATTAAGAATACAAGGTAGCAATATGAATAGAGAAACGACGTGTCAGATATCAGTGGGCAGTGATGCGTCAGCCTATGCACCACGTGTCGCGAACGTTACAGAAATCTCAGTAAAGGCAAGGTAAGAACAATCCTAGTCCAGGATAGAGGACAAAGACGCCCATAAAATTTAAACTCGTTTTCAATATTAGGAATCCAAGGCAGCACTGTATTTCTGACGGTGGGACTTGATGCGCGACTCACTGATGTATAATGCTCGGTCGTCGCTACGACCAATAAGTTTAGTCGATAGACTAAGCTCCTTATCACTTAGTTGAAGTTAGTTCTTATAAGTCCCTTGTGAGTTCAGAGAAGCTATCACAAAAGATGGAAGCGAAGGGTGAGAACCATTGCGATTCGCGGTCTGAGCCTCTACGCTGAGGTCAGATCCTCCTTAGTGAGAAATACTTCCAAGGTAGAAGCAATTTTTGCAGAAGGTAGTTGAAAGATCCTCTCCCTCCTTCACTCGCAAACCTTGGATTTCTGAAGTCTTGCAGAGGGCAGCTCGCTCTAGATGATTGCATTTTATTGTTAAGGCCGATACTTGAGATTCCAGCATCAGCTGTCCATGCTTCAAAGTCTTCGACATCGCATGGATTTTGTTTACGTCTATCGCATTAGACGTAGTTGTTTCCTTTAGTTCAGAGAAGCGCGATGTCATATTTCATCTCCATAATGGAAGTGTCAAAGGAATTATTAAAGGTGGTTCGACCGGATTTAAATCCTTAAAACAAGGCTTTGATCTGCGTCAAACCTTTTTCCTAACACTTCGTTACTGTATCGGCAATAGCTGCCTCGACTCCAGGCACCAGAGCGACTGACGTCGCTCCTGAAGTTTCTCCCGCATCATCAGCTATTGCGGAACTGCTGGATGCTTTTCGCACTTCTGTGTAATTCAAGTATTTTCAGCAATCGAAGTGAACGAGCAGCTTGAACAATGCCAAATCTTCTCCTCAAATTAATCAACGACAGATCTTCGCTCGGCAGACTTAAGTAATTCAGGTGCAACAAAGCACTGAACTTTCCATCAAGTTGTAACAGGCCAAACAGGCCACCCTGCTTAAAAATCAAGATTGAACCCGGATAGAACCCGGTTAGACTCGGATAGACTCGAACCTATCTGGATTTAACTACGAGGTTTGTACCCGGTTTGTATCCGGGAATAATACGGGACATATGCGGGGCACTAAGAGATACCTATTTGGGTCAATCCGGGTCTTATACGGGAATATTGAGTTTCATAATGTGTTTTATTTTTATATGATATTATCAAAAACTTTTGTTTACAGTATTGACCATGCCTTTGTCTATGGCGATGGACTCTGTTTTGAGTCCTGCGACGCTGACGGTGGCGGTGACTGTGGTGGTGGCGGTGCTGGAAATCATCCCTACCTCGGGACGATGGACTAGCGGACCTTGCAGATAGCGCCGACCTTGTGGGTGGCGCAGAATTTGTTGAGGACACCGAAGGTGCTGACCCTGGCGGCCTGGGGGTGAGCACTAGGCAACACACAAACGCAGGTGAAATCCTAAATCAATTAATTAAACAAATATATATTAGCTTAGAAACTATAAACATATGTAGCGAAACGAAATGCAAAGCGATATGCAAAAAGCAAAGTGACATAAGAGCGATATATCATACTCTAAAGCGAAGCGACATGTAAAATAGTTAAGGAACTTAACTCCAGTTCGTACTCCATCTCTGACTCAAGCTGTGTCAAGGCACGGTTGGATCTGTCGCTGGGTCTCACAGCGCAGCTTATACAACATTCCAGGCGTACACAGCCCAAGGAATGGCTTTCCCCATTTAGAGGAGGAGCTTGGGTAGGAGCGAGTGAAGGGATTTCTCGATGCAGACATTCTAGGGGGAATCCCAGGGCTGAGGTTCAAGGTCAGTAAGGTGAAACTTTAAAGTATCGATCGAGAGAGAGAGTTCATGAAAGAAATCTGCATTACTGACTGAGTGTTATACCGACTAAGGATAATATCTGAATACGGTGACTTGCGATGGTGGTGCCATCTGCCGGCAACCAGTGTAGTCCACGTGAGGAATCTGCATTACCGACCGAGGGTAATATCGACTGCGCCTATTATAAGTAAGTGACGTCACCATCTGCTTGGTTCAATGTCGGTGAGGTTGAACTCTGACGCATCGGTCGAGGCCCGGTCTATGCCAGAAATCTGCATTACGGCCCGAGCGTAATACCGGCTACCGGTAACTTAGAGCGGACTGAAACCTTGCTCGGTCGGTAAGGGTTTTAGTAGCCCTCTTGCTATACTGCTCACTACACGTGAAGAATATTCAAAAAGGATCGCAAAATAATTTTCTGACAGGGTCCGTCTTCGTCTAATCGCTAAAAAATTTTGAAAATTTCCTGTCTAGATTTGGAAAACCTGTACTCTTTCAAGACTGAGTCATCTAAAAAATGTATGTTTCACAGAAGATAAAATATTCCAAATAAAATACTGTTCGAGGATTCTGCTGTCAGTAGCAGAAATGCCCACTAAGCGTAGAAAATATTTAAAAACACTGAGAAATATAGAAAAATAAGCGCGTTGAAGAAGATGACAGAATTCTTGAATCTTTTCTCAGGAAAGCTATCACACTCGCGCCACGGTGGGTTTGCGACATTTTGCGAGAGAACACTTGAGATGAAATTTGATTCTCTTACAGGGCCCGTCTTCGTCTAATCGACGGAACTTGTTTGAAGTTTGGTGCGTAAATTTGGGAAACCTACTGTCTTTCAAAACTGAGGCCTTTGTAAAATCTATGTTTTACAAAAGATAAAATACTACAAGTGAGATAATCATCGTGAATTGTGTTGTCAATAGGAGAAATGCCCACTACACAAAAGACTATTCAATATCACTGAAAAATATAGAGAAACAAGCGCGTGGGGAAAGCTAACAGAGTCTTTCAATATATTGTTTAGAAAAACGATCTCATTCGCGCCACGGTTCGTTCGCGACTATTCATGAGAGAACTCTTGAGATGAAATTCATGATTCATACAAGGCCCGTCTTCGTCGAGTCAACAAAGCTTTTTTAAAATTTGCTGCGTAAATTTGCAAAACTTGTGCTCTTTCAAGACTGAGTCCTTTGAAAAGTTTATTTTTTACGGAAGATAAAATATTCCAAATAAATTACTCTTCGTGGATTCTGCTGTCAGTAGCAAAAATGCGCGCTACGCGTGGAAAATATTTAAAAACACTGAGAAATATAGAGAAATAAGCGCGTTGAATAAGATGATAGAATTTTTAAATCTTTTTTTAGAAAAGCGATCACACTCTTGCCATGGTTGGTTCGCGACTTTTTGCGAAAGAACACTTGAGATGAAATTTGATTCTCCTACAGGGCTCCTCTTCGTCTAATCGACGAAATATTTTTAAAGTTTGCTGCATAAATTTGGAAAACCTGCTGTCTTTCAAAACTGAGGCCTTTGTAAAATCTATGTTTTACGAAAGATAAAATACCACAAATGAGATAATCATCGTGAATTGTATTATTAAAAGGAGAAATGCCCATTACGCGTAAATAATATTTGAAAAGCACTGCAAAATATAGGTAACTTTATGTTTTACAGCAGATAAAATACTGCAAATAAAATAACCATCGTGAATTGTGTTGTCAATGGAAGAAATGCCCACTGCACGTAAAGACTATTTAATATCACTGAAAAATATAGAGAAATAAGCGCGTGGGGAAAGCTAACAGAGTCTTTCAATATATTGTTTGGAAAAACGAACTCACTCGCGCCACGGTTCGTTCGCGACTGTTTATGAGAGAACTCATCCTCGGCCATACTTGACTGAAATATTTTCGCAGGTATGTCCTCCTGGACAACAAACCGGCGAAACAACGCTGAAAGTTCGTGGTCTACCGTGCTTTGTAAGCCCACGATCGTTGATTGACCTGAAACAGGCTCATCCGATATGAGTCTGGATAAAACCCAACCCAACAATGTCCGTTGAGAGGTTGGAGTTTTCAGTTCTCCCTTCCTTAATCCGTCTTCAGTGACGTTTGCATATACGTCAGCGCCCAGAATCATTTCCAATATACTTCCTTTATGAACGAAGGGGTCTGCCAAATTCAACCCTTCTGAATGATGCCAATCCTCAATGACGATACTATCGGAAGAGATATAAGATGTGAGCCTAGACATAACGACGGCTCGGACTAAAAAACTTGATTTCAGGATTGATACGAGAGCGTACCTTTATGGTGGTAAAACCTCTTGTGTGTCTCGATCGTTGACTTCCAACGCTCAAAACAGTGATGACTGCTGATTGACATGCTAGCCTGAGTCGTTGTACCAGGGATTCTGATATAAAAGAAGCCTGAGCTCCTTGGTCGACTAGAACTCTGGTAAGATGACATCCTCCATCTGATCCTTCAGTTTTGACGAGAGCCGAAGCCAGAAGGACTGACCCGCTTAGTCACATAGTAGTTCGTGATAAATGTGAAATATCTCCAGCTGCAGAGTTGAACAAGCATGTGAACAAGTAGGTCATCCTACTTTTCGGTTTGACACATCAAAGAAGCCAGTGCTCCTACGGTCTCAATGAAATTGTTCAACAATGAACGAAGCTCTGACGCACTTTCCCTGATCATCACTGGTAAATTGAATAGTTTGGCCAAATAACTATTTATCAGCACCCTATTGTTGTCGTATCTGGTTAGGAGTGTCTGCCATGCAATGTCGAAATTTTCAGCGGTCGTTGAGATGTTGGCAATTAATTGAGCAGGCTCGCCTGTCAAACTGACCTTTAAATAGTATAATTTTTGCACCTTCGGCAAAAGCTGGTCGTCACCTACCATAGAAATAAAAAGGTCTCGAAAGGAAGGCCACTCTGTATAAATTCCGGAAAATTTTGGTAATTCCAGACGCGGAAAATTTTGTCGATTGCTAAAATTGGTCGTATCATGATGAACTGAACTACATTCACTTTTCGTGGCTTTCGATTCAAAATGATCAAGGTTATCATTTAGATAAGCCTTTGACGCTAAGTATTTTTCCTCCGCTTGAGAAAAAAGTGGCGATTTAAACTAATCGTTTTCTGATTTTTCAATTTTTTGTGTGACCATTACATCGTTGTTTGCGTCCATTTTCGTCTACGTTTTCTCTAAAGAATCCAATCGCGCCTTCACTGTATTCTTATTTATCTTTTTTGCGCTGACCTTTGGAAATCAGTAATGGCGTTGCATATGCTCTTGAAATGCTCTTGCTGTTGTGCAACATATTGAGCAAAAGACAACATCGTTACCAATAAAAAAAAATAAAGGAAGTTGATGGAAAAAATGACGTGAAATATACGCGTATTTTTCGTAAATTGACAGCTCGCGGGGATAGAATTGTCCCTTTATCGTTCGTAGCAGCTGTCCACAGCTCGAGCGGTAATCTATAGTCACTTACCGGTTTGCACCGATTACCTATTCACAGGCTCGGTGTATGTGTCGTTGAGTGCCGGTCGTTCCCCTCACTCACCGCACTCACGGAGGCGCGTCCACCTTCCCATACAATCAAGTTCTAAATTCAAGATGACGCGCTATGACCACCACGCATAGGATGCACTCTACTGTACATTTAACTGTCGGTACACCAAGTTGGTGTGACGTAGTATAGTGTGACGTTTCCGGGGAATCACCTGCTTACCCGCTGCAAGCGTCCTCACACTCCTGCGCCGACGCGCTCGATCCCTTCACGGCAAAACACTTTTTAATAATGTTACTATCCATTGCACTAACAACACATTGGACTTTTAGTCACTGACTAAAGATACCATGAAAGTTACATTTACTATTCGGAACACTTTGAAACAATTCAAGGCAAAAACTGCCATAATTTTACAGGAAGTCAAGTACCACAAATAAAATACAAATCGTGAATTGTGTTGTCAGTAGGAGAAATGCCCACTACACGTGGAGAATATTAAAAAAACACTGAAAAATTTTGGGTTTATGATCCACTGAATATAAAATACTAAAACCAAAATACTCATTGTAAATTGTGTTGTTGTTAAGGAAAATGCCCACTACACGTGAATAATATTCGAAAAAACACTGCAGAATATTAGGAAATTTATGTTTCACAGGAGATGAAATACTACAATTAAAATACTCTACGTGAAATGTGTTTTCAATATGAGAAATGCCCACTCCACGTAAAGAATATTCAAAAAATACTGCAAACTATTTGAATATTTATGTTTCACAGAAGATAAAACACTTCTTATAAAACACTCATCGTGAATTGTCTTGTCAACAGGAGAAGAGCCCACTACATGTGAAAAATATCAAAAATACACCGCAGAGTACTGGAAAATTCATAATTTACAGAAGTTAAAATACTACAAATAAGATACTCTTCGCCTTTTCTCGTCCTCGTGTGTGGATTTGTTCTGCTGTTCTTGCGGCATCTCGCAGACTGTAATGGATAAATTCGATGGGTACATCACTTTTAAACCACTCTAACCCGTGATAAATGCATGTTTACCAATTATTTTGTTGTTTAGCAACGGTTTTGTCCCCACTGTCTGAAGCTCCCCTTCGTTTAACGGTCGTTTTTAAACGTTACAATGTGATACATGAAGAAATGGTTTATTCAATAATTCTCAAAGTTGTATGGATTTTTATTACGAGCACCATTGAAAGCGGTATTGTCGACAAAACCCGCTAATTATACTTTTAGTTAGTTGACCGAGAATCACATTGTCCAGTGTCTCGTTGTGTATACCAGCGTAAATGGAAAGGGCCTTCACCTCGACTCTGATCATGGGATATTTGACTGCTCCTTGAGAGAGAGTTTTGACGTGAGCGAGCAAAATTCCATTGCTGATTTTTGTCCGGCGAACAAGAAGAGATGCTTCTTTGATATGCGATATATGCATATGCGCTGTTTGGTGACGAGACCAGTTTTTGATTAAAATAGACGTCGACTAGATTTAACATTGAATGCTTTAAGTTGTTGAGGGGTCCTATTGCTTCAACCTGAGTCCTGTTTGAAACCGGGTGTTGATTGCTTAAGATCGAAAGGAAGACATCTGTGTGGTGGGTTGCATCGTGATAGGCCTCCTGTAGAAAACGAGGGTGTTCCAGGCATACTTGACGGAGGAGATGTTGCATCTATGCCCTATTTCTGGAATTCTCAAATATAACTATATAGTTTGGATTAAGTGGAAAATCGCGCTGTCCATTACCATGATGAAATAACTTTGAGTCATAAAAATTACTCTCAAGTTTTTATGGTGACTACCTTTAGTGAAAAGGTCAATTACCGTATTGTTTGATGACTCCCTCATAAGGTCGTCTCTTATTACGAGTTTTGTGCCTGGATCGATAGAATAGTCACTGAATTATGGCAGTACCTCGCGAAATTCAATCCATTTTCTATACACACTGTACGACTGTTGCCACTTGCAGTAATAAAAAATAATACGCGCAAAGGAAACATCGCATATGTGTCAGCGGAAAACAGCTGTGCCCATCGCGCGCGCATCGTCCCCTGAAAAGCTTCTACCTGAGCCGGTGTCCGCTGCGGGGCCAATGCCGCGTTCTGTTTATGCTTATATAGGACATTTTTCCCCCACCTACACAAAGATGAGTTTCTATATCCACGAAATGTTGTCTGCCACCTGTTTGACAAGTTTCTAACACGTCGAACGGCTACCTTGATCTTTCTCTCGCTCTCTCTTCCCGTCAAACCCTATGACTTTTTTCTTTCAATAGCTCTATGTAACAGTGGCATACGCCCACGCCTCTAGATAAGATTGAAGGGCTATATATTGTAGCGCTTTCGCCCAGCGCGTTAGTTCTAAATAAACCTAATTACTGTTCTGAATAAAGGAACGTCGCTCTGACTGCATGACAGCGCGACTCCTTTTCAAGAAAAGTCTTATAAAAATTAGAGCAGAACGAAAATCGTGAAGAGAACGTGACACGGTTATCCTTTCCTGAAAAAAAGGAGATGAGATAACGAACTTGACTTTCCACGCGTACTCTAACTCGACGGACGTCGACAACAGGGTTGAAGAAAATAGAACCTTAGCCAGCCGTGTCGGAGTGAGAACCCAGATACAGACAGATAGGAAGGATCCGGAAACAACGTTGGACGACGATGGAGGAGGAAGTGTTATTAATCGAAATCGAGAGCCTAGCCATCATGGAAAGAAAACTAACCGCCCTGGTGGCTCTAGGTCCTGCGCAATTCCCGAAAACCAAGAGCTTAGAAATTACAATAGAGAAACGCCTAACCACCCCATTGGGCCTACGCTCTCCACGAATCCTCAAAACCAAGAGCCTGCCTATTATATCAGGAATGTATCCAACCACCCTATTGGGCCTACACCCCCCGCGAATCCTCAAAACCAAGAGCAGGGTTATTATAACAGGGAAGCACTTAACCATCCTGTTAGTGCTATGCCCCCCGCGAACCCTCAAAACCAAGTGCCTGTCTATCAGAACATGGGAGTACTCAATCATCTCGTTCATCCTATGCTTCCCACAAGTCTTTAAAATGAAGGTACCATCCAAGCTAAGAAGATTATATGCACAATCAAACCGCTTAACGGGCAATCAAATCATGAAACCTCGCGCCAAAATTTGAAATAAACTGGTTCAGTTTCTACGTTGAGAAGTAAATTAGAAAGCTGTAGACAGGAACCCACGGGGATAGTTTAGAATTTCAATCTCAGATTTTGGCAGGGAGTCAACGAGCTAAAATACGCCATTCAAAATTAAAGCTATGAACCAATGGAAAGAAAAATAGCTATTAATATCGAGAAAAAAAAATGTCTGGAGAGATATTCACTAAACCTTAAACGCGAAATATGACTACAGGTAGAAGCTCAGAAACCCAGCAACTTAGCAGAAGCGCAAAATTATGCAATAAAAATGGAGATGTGGCTACGTATAGCACAACCCACAAGAATACAGACAAGATTCAGAGCGCCAATGTGACATACGCCTCAAATCCCTCAAAAAACATTTTTGCCTCCACAAAAATCGCAGCAGACAACACTCCAATACAAATCACCCCAATTTGAAATAACGCAAGGTACCGTTACAGACAAATCAAAACTAAATAGTCACAGGTGCGGAAGACCATGACACTTTGCTAGTCAGTGTCAATCACAACAGCAACGAAATTTTCCGATGGGAACATTCCAAAAGCGGCTCCGCAAGTCTGAAATATCCAGGAAGAGAATCAGGTAGATTGTTCAGACCACGAACAGATAAGTCAAGAGGCAATAGAAGAGCAGATTCACTACAGCCGAGTATCAGTCATGTGCGGGAAGCTGCAGTCAACCATGGGACGAGGAGCAAACGGATGTACTTATAGATTACTCGTCGACTCTGGGTCATCTATGAACCTTATGAAGGAAAAAACAATACCGAATGGTACCGCCCCTTTTCAGATGATAAAGAACTTCTTTATCGACCACGATAAACACACATTAATGGAAGCAGTATACGTGAACAATTTAATAAAAGACATCTTTTTTACGTAGTTCCCAACGCCTTCCTATTACCTAAGGAAGGTATAATAGGAATATCATTTCACATGAAATTTCACAGGTATGTCTTCACTCCGAAATTTCTGATACTTGAGAAGGTTAAACTACCGCTACATACCAATGAAACCTACGTTCCTGGGAGAACTACAAAGGTGAACAACATCCAGTTAGAATCCGACCTACACGCAGACGTTTGAATCGAGAAGGGCGAAAATGTACCGTCTAGGATTTACCGGATACAGAATGGGAAATTACAGGTACCATTCTTTAATTATTCTGATAGGCCAATAAGAGTGACTGCACCAAATTACGAACCCATCGATAGAATAACCAAAATCTCTGAACAGGAAATAAAGAAAACTGAACGGACTAATAACTCAAGGATTCTCAATTTATCAGAAAAGACATGTATGGATCACGTGGAATCAGAACTGGCCGATCACATTTGGCAGTTCATCTCTCAATACACCGATGTACTACATGGGCTGAAAAGTCTTCGGCCTGATACAGAGATTACGCCACAAACAAAAAATCTGTATGCTTGTCATAGGGTACCAACCTTGACTAGAATACTGTCAAAGTTTGATGACATTCCATCAAGCCATTCTCAAGTTATTGTTCTTGAAGTGACGCTACCTCT
>JAUMHM010000086.1:1878480-1904450 GCA_032362435.1 Melikaiella ostensackeni
GTCTTTCACTTTGTCCGAATCCCATACCATTTCACCATCAGCATTCTTGATTCCGACTACCTCAGTGCTAGAACTTCCCTTCCCAATTTTCTTAACCCATTTCTGAAAGAATTTCTCATTTCCTTTAAAGTCATTTTGCATTTTTTCACCTTCTTCCGCTTTGATTCTATCCTTGCTTTCTGTGACTAGTATCTTGGCTTTTCTGTTTTTATCCCTGTAATCATTTTCTAATCTAGTCCTTTCGTCGTCGCTAAGACCTTTACTATTTAATGTTCTCGAGTATGCTTGCTTTTTCTCGTTGACAACCACGAGGATTTCATCATTCCACCAAGCATCTCCAGCCTTTCTTCCTACAGTCGCAGGACCGCATTTTCAGATGCACTCTTGAAGATGCTATCCCGTAGTATGACCCATGCACCCTCTGCATGTTTATTGTTCAATTCAGTCCAGTCTTCTTCATGATGTTCTAAATTTGTATTCAGCTTTTCACAAAATATCGATTGTACTTCTAGTTTTTGCAAATTCTCTCTTCTTACTCGCGCCTGCTTCGGCTTATTATTAGTACTTCTTCTCCTCCACCCTTAACCTGGACTCATTTTTTAAACTAACGGGTGGTGATCCGTTCCGCACTCAGAGCCTCTCATAACCCTTGTATCCCTTACGAGCCCTCTCAGTCTCTCATCCGCTACAACAAAGTCAATCATACTGTGACTTTCGCCTCTGTACCAAGTATACATGTGGATCTGTTATGTCTGAAAATTATGAAAGGTAGAAAGATTATCGGCAGTGTACAAGCTATTACTAGAAGTAAGAATACAACGAATAAAGCTAAGATTGCAATATATAAATCTGTGCTTGCACCCACAGTGTTGTATGGTAGCGACACCTCAACGTATTAAGAAAATGATATGAGCAAAGTGAACGCAGTTGGAGTACAGTTCCTGCAGAATATGTGCGGTAAAACGCTAATGGTCAAAGTCTGTAATGAGTAAATTCTCGAAGAATGTAGTGTGAAAGAAACATTGTTTGACACGAGTGAAAGAAATTTGCTGAAATGGTTTGATCATGTTGAGAGAATGAGTGAAGAACGCTTAACGAATCAAGTAAACGATGCATGGATATAACGGAAGCAAAAGAGGTGTGTAAAGATGGAGATATATGGATATATATATATATGATATTTGGATATATAGAGATATATGGATATACAAGAAAAAGAGTGATGCCTGAAACAAAAGACTTTGGATACTTGTGGTCCTGCGCGAAGAGATTTTGTTAGTGAATTGTCATAATTATTCCCATTATTATGATGGCTTCGTGAAGCTCTTCGCTCTATGAATTTAGAGAAACATGGTAACCTGAAAGTGTGCTGAATTCCTGAATAGACCAAAAATCTAGAGAAAAGATATTTTTTGAATGGAAGATTTTTCTAAACCCCGGCATTTAGCTTATTCTCTAGGTTTTTAGCTAAATCCCTAATTCCCCTAATTACCTCAGGTTGTGGATAGTGGGTCCCTGTATTAAGTTTTCCAGCTGAATACGGTTACAGAACCTAATAAGCAGTCACGGACAATGGTTCAATAATTTTGAAAAAACATGATATACATACGAAAGGAAAGATTCACCATTTTGACTTTCCTAAGAAATAAAAGCATGAGATGTGATGCTACTACCAGCAATAACATAAATGATTCTCTTTTTCTGAAAAAAATTTGTTCCCTGTGATACGATGTAAATGTCACAAATGACGTTTGTCATCCAGGTCAGACACTGCCTTGCGTAATACCCTAGTTTACGAGTATCGTGATTTTTCTCCGTTTTTTGTGATTATATCGAGAATCGTTAGGACTGTCGAAAAACTGACGTGGTTGTTGAATTGAGCGTTAAGAAGCGCACAGAAATCATGTCTTACATGTTTTTCAAAAAAAGAGGTCTATATTATTCCTCAAAATAATTGAAAAATTTGTATACAAAAATCAAGTTGAAAAGAATTTTTAAAGAACAACTTGGTGGGAAAAAAATGGAGACCAGATTGAAATTTAGCGCAAAAAAATACTTCGGAAATTGTGTGTTTTATTTCACTGATGCGTAGGTGACATTTTGTTAACCAGTGTAATTAATCCTTTTAAAATGATAAACCTTTGTTTTCTTTTTACAGAATTAAGTGCTAGCGGAGAAGGTTCATCCCGGTCAGGCCGAAAGCGCCCTCGTACTCTCAATCAGGTGAATTACGTACCACCGAATAAAAATCCTGACATACCACCAACTAGGACTATACCTTATTTGAACAGGTTAATTGGGATTTGGCGACATCCTCAAACAGATCGCATTTTCGAAGTTCAACTTGTGGGTAACAATATTTGGCCAGATCCCATTTATTATCGAAGACATAATACTTACGTAACCCGTTCTATAGAGGATAACGTTGATTCTTTAACAATTATTGTGTACGAAGATGCAAATTTCAACGTTTTGGGAGCGAAGCTTCTACCGAACACAGCAGGTATTGTCAATTAACTATCATAACTTTCGACTTGATTCATCCATTCTCTCATTCATTTATTCATTTACTTTTTCCAATTAAAGCTCTTATGTGTCCGCCGCTTTTCGGGTGTTTTTTTTTATTGCGACTTTTTCTATCATGTCAGCGTGATACTTCAATGTTTTATCACTTTATTTCTGCAAAAATTTCCAAAATTATTGTCTTTTTAAATAACAAACAATTTTTTTCGAAAAATAGAGAAGTAGTAGGGGAACTTTTTGCAGATCTTTTGAAGCGGAACACTTTGATGGATACAATTTTTTCGTATATCGGGTATTTTTAAGTTAAAAAAAACTTTTGATTTTCAGAAAATCACCGCTATTTCGTCAATTTTCAACATTTGAAAAATATTTTTGCGGATTTCGAAAGAGTGAAAAATCCTCATCAGAATCAAACGTTAGAAGTTTGATATCCTAATCAGTTGAAAAAATATAGGATTCCGAACAAAATTTGCCATCACCTTTTCCAAAACGAAAATTTAAGAGAATTGTTGGCATCTGGTCTCAGAAATTTTTTGATGCAAGAAGGACTCAAACCACTCAATTTCTAACTTTTGTAACAATAAGAGCAACATTTGAGTGAACCGCTTAGACTAACATGCTATGACGCTGCAGTAAAATACACTTAAATACGTGTATATTAATTTTAAACAAACTTCGGAATTGTGCAATTTCTAACGCTTCAAATTTGAATTAATTAATTTCTTCAATTTCTTATTAGAAATAATATAATTTTCAATGTTTTTTAAATTGCTAAACTTCAAAAGTCACTTGATACCACATGCTATAGTAGCTACGTGATAATAATTTGTACCGTCTTTAAAACTTTTATAATTTAAATTGGAAGTTACAGTTTTGAATGCATAATTCTAAAATAGTTTAATTCATGAGGCCTTCAAAATGAATTTTTCAGCTCCAAAAGCTTGAATACGAAAATAGTAGTTTTTGAGATTCTCGATTTTCGAATCCTGAATTAGAAACGTTATAAATATCTGAGTGTCTAATTTTGATATATTAGTGTGGTTGACCAGATAAAAATAATTTATAATGTACAGTTTTTAATGCTTTCACAGAATTACTACATTCTTGCAGTTATTGTATTTAACCTTGTTCAGTTTTGGAGGATTCCAATTTCAAATTGCACAAGGTTGTAAGATACTAATTTAAAATTATCGTCGTAAGACAAATTTATCGAAGGGAAGAGTCAAAATGAAGGTGAAAATTAAATTTGAATTTTTTCGAATTTGGCGTATTTTTTAACTAGAATTAGAGTAAGGTCTTTTTCCTTTTAGCATCTGTGGGCACGTTAAAAAAATCGACTTATTATTATAACTCTTAATATTAATTTCAAAAGTGCTGTTCCCACTGCAGTTCGATGATGTTCTCCATGCCCTGTCTTTCGAACATAAGCATCTCTTATTGATATTGAAAGAGGCTTAAATCGCTTAAAAAGTTGGTATCCGCACAAAAAGTACCGAAAGCTTTCTTTCATGACTAAGTAATATATCTTTTTCACCTGTTGCTATTTAAAAAAAAATCTGAGCTTTATTCTCAGACAAGAAAAAGAAGGAAAAGAATCCAAAAATTTGAAAAACGTATAATTTATACTTGATTTACATTTTTTAAGGTCAAATTTTCTTGTTCCGAACAATGCTCATGATGAGTGGAAAAACTATGGAAATAGTTATAGGAAAACTATGGAATAGTAGATCTTGAAAAGTTAAATAAATATTGTGTTCTTCTTAGAGAAGACTGAAAGACAGAGTTATGCAATACAAATGTAGATGATGGATGGATAATATCTGTAGTAATAATATTAAGAATTCAATTTACAAATTTTATATCTAAAGGATCAAGTAATTTTCATAATCGAACCATAATCTACAATTTTCTTTTCTGATAGTTTCAACTGAATTTATTATTAGTCACACAGTAATGAAATACATGAAAGAAATAACAAACTAATTAACTGGAAATTTCACCTTCAGTTTGCTTTTTCGGGAGAAGTTTAATCTACATGTCGAATTACAATCTTGATTGACAAATTTCAACAAACGTTTTGCATTCTGATATTTTTATTTCAAATTAGTTGCAAAGATTAAGCAACATCACAGGAAACTATTATTTTCTCAAGATGAAGAGTATTAATTATGAATAGTAAATGTACTATACGTATATGCATATTGCTTCCATTATATTCGCAGTAAAGAGGCTATGGAAATTTCTAACATTGGAGATCATAAAAAAAACATTGAGAGTAAACAAAAGAGTTTCCTACGCATTTGTTGATCTGGAAAAAGCTTTTGATGAGGTGAATAGATCTAAACTTTGGGAGCTCCTGAGAGTACGGTGTGAACGGTTAGCTCCTGAAAGCAACAAAAACAATACATAATGGTAGTAAAGCGAGTGTAAGAATGAATGAACAACTGAGCGATTGGTTTGATGCTAAACAGGGCGTTAGGCAAGGCTGCGTTATGTCCTCCTGGATGTTCAATATATACATGGACAAATGTCTAAAAATGGCTATCTTAAACGAAGAAGGTGATGATCACAAGACAGTGAAGGTGCTCCAATTGGCGTTGGCAGATGATGAGATTGTTACGGCAGAATTAATCGATGATTTGCAGAAAATGATGAGCAGACTGGACACAGCATGGAGAGTACAGGACTTAAGATTAACGTGAATAAAACGAAAATTATTGTGTTTAAAAGTGGGGGCGAGAAAACAGTATGCATCATTGCTTTTAACGAAGAGAGGTTAGAACAAGGTGATTCAACGAGTGTAAGAAGATTATCGGCGGTGTACGAGCCATTACTAAAAGTAAAAATGGAACGAAGAAAGCTAAAATTGCAGTTTATAATTCTGTGCTTGCCCCTTCTCTGCTGTATGGTAGCGAGACGTGGACGTATCAAGAAAGAATAGGAGTAAAATAAACGTGGTTGGCATGCAGTTTCTGCGGATTGTATGCGTTAAAACGCTAATGGACAAAGTCAGTAATGAGTGGGTTCTCAAAGAATGTGGTGCAGGAGGAACACTGATTAAGAAGAGTGAAAGAAATTGGCTAAGATGGTTTGGTCATGTTGAGAGAATGAATGAAGGACGTTTAACGAAGCAAGCGTGTTTAGATTAGGTAAACGGTAGCGTACCCAAAGGTAGATCAAAGAAAGAATGATTGGAATATATAAATGAGACACTGAAGCAAAGAGATGTAAAGAGTCGTAGAAACTCGAGAGCTTGCATGGAGATATTCGTGGATGTAAAGGAAGCGAAAGTTGTATGCAAAGATAGGGATGTGTGGAGAACAATTATTGTTTATAAGGAGAAAATTGGTGCCTGAAGAGTGTCGGAGCGGTGTTGTGGAGAGAGTGTGTCGTTTGCATGAACAACACGCAACTTCTAGATTGATCTAAAGCCTATCCCTTCTCCTACACTTACCCTTAAATACTTACCCTTACCATTTAAATTCCTTGAGCCCCGTAGTGCAACGAGGCTAGAACTGAGTGAGTTCATTTTTCATTCGTAAAACAGCAGTACACTATTTTTATTCCAAATTCGTTATTTTTTTTAAGTTTTGAAGTTCTTCATAACCTCTGCCAAATATCTTTTCCGTGGTCTCTTAAGTCTAATTTATTTCATCATATCTTCGAAATGGCGCTTAACCAAGAAAAGAATTTTTCCGAAAATGAATCCAAAAACCGAAATTCTCTCACATTTCATTAAGAAAAATCAGTAATGATAATTTTTATAGGGTCAAAAGTACATTTTGCAGATTTAGAATATCCAGTATTTGCGACAGCAGACGATAAGTTATTATTTTTTAATTACCTAATGAACTAAATAGCAAAGAAAGTTATGGAAATGAAGGTCATAATAAAACAAGCGATAATTCTTTTTGCAACGTTTCGGTCACTGTTTTGGGCCCTCATCAGTCAAAAAACAACATTTATTAAGGGTGGAGACTCGTTTAGAGGGTCATAAAAATGCATATTTTGAAAATAGTCTTAATCGTTAGTAGGAATATCTAAGAATATTTCTCCAAAGTTTGAAATCAAAATTCGACATATTTTTGGAGTAATAGGCTCTGAGGCACCGCGCGTACACTGGCCGATAACTGCGCTCGGGATTATGCAGCGTTCTGTAGACAACTCCAAAAAGGCTCAAATGGCTCGTGGAGCAGAAAAAATTGCTCAAAATGAGTATTTTGAGCAGGCTGAAGGACTGATATATAGAGCGGGAAAAGCTGATTGGCCTGCACAATCGATGAGTTTGAAAAATAAGTGCTTGCCTTGAAAAAAAAATTTAGAGGCGTTTATCTCGAAACCGTATTTTTGAAAACTGCAGGCGTGATTAGAAAAATCTTTATTGACAGATTTTATCGAACCAGGACACTTTTTATAGCTTATCAATAGAGCTCCTGTTTGAATCAAAAAAATTACATCAAAAGTTATGATAAATAATTTTTTAAAGTATATAAACTTCAGAACTTTGCTAAGAAAATGGAACTTTTATTTCAAATACCACCAAATTTCCAAGTTTTGAAAATTTTGATGATATTTTTAGTTCGAATAGGAGGTATCCTCATGTAGTTTCAAAGTTTTTTTGGTTTATGTGTTTCAGATCAAAATTGCGACCGCTATCATGGCCGCAATGGAGGTCCTCCGGCAGCGCAGTGCTGTAAACAACAATTTTTTTGTGTTATATAACATAATAATTTGACAGTAACACAATTTTTCTTATAGGTCTTCATCTTCTGGAATGTACCTGTGAAGTTACTTTATCGATATTTGTAATATACTTGTACACACAAAAATTTCTGTTTGTCCTTAATTTAGGCGTCCTAAACGAGTCTCCCCTCTTAGGTACGTAAAAAACATAAAAATAATATAGGAAAAATGATAAAACAGAATGAATAATAATTGATGAAAATTGAAATTCTCAGTATAAAGAGGAGACCTGTCTCATGAAATTAGGCCCTCAATTTCGAATCTACAGGTATATCCACAAGCAATAAATATTAAGAACAGCGGAGTTAACGGAAGGTCAATAGGGAAAGAATAAAAACAGAACATACCTGGTACAAGTTAAAAGTCGAAGAGAAAGTCAGAGTAAGAATTCAGCAAAAGCAAAAAATATGGTTTAGTGAACAAATAAATATTAAAAGAAAACAAATAAAAATACAAATAAATGAGGCCGAAAGCCCGACATTCCGCTTGGAACTTGAATACGAGTGACCGAACAAATTAAGGAAATATCAAGAATTCAAACAAGGAAACAGAAAGTGATGAATTGGTCGAGAAAGTAGAAAGGAACTTTAACAACATAAAAATTAAAATTTTTTAAGAGGTTTGTAAACGTCAGGGAATAAATTATTTTTATATCTAAGATTAACTGTATTTGGTACTTTATTGATAAAAAAGTTTTCAACCATTTTTCTACGGGCTCTATTGTTTTCCAATGACAGAATTTCGAAATTATCCAAATCGAAGTTACGGCCGGTATCAATATAATTATAGTAAGAGCAGTATGAGCAGCTTTATCAGAATGGGAAATAGAATATTTATGTTCATGACCACGGGTTTCTATAGGTCTGCCAGTCTCACCTACATAAGAAAAGGGATAGACAGCGCAATTGTATTCATAAACAACTCCGAAAATTTTTTTTTTTGGGAAGTGGATCTTTGAGATTGTTGAAAAATGTTGAGAAGCTATTAGTTGGTTTGTAAATAATTTTGATTTTTTATTTCCTTAGGACTTGTTCAATTTTTTCCGATAAACCTTTTATGTATGGAGGAACTGTGAAATCAACATAAGAGACTTTTGTATTATCATAAGATTTAGAAGCAAATTCAGTATTATATAATCGCAAAGTTTCTTTTTTAAACAGTTGTCGATTAGGTATGTTGGGAAACCATTATCTTTCAAGATATGTCTGATTAAATTTATGTTCTTGATTCTAAATTCTGGATCTGACATCTTAAGAATTCTGTAAAATAAACCTATTACTGAATCAATTTTATGTCAACTAGGATGGAAAGAGTTGAAATTTAGATAACGACCAGGTCAAGGTTTCTTTCGATACAAGTCAATTTTTACAAAACTTCTACATCTTATAACAAGCGTGTCTGAAAAAACTACTTCTTAAACTTTCTTCAACTTCTATGGTGAATTTAATATTGGAATGGTGAGAATTGGAATTTTCGAGAAGTAAATGGATTTTATCTTCAGGGACAGCTGTGATTATGTCATCTACATATACTATACTATAGTGGAAGAAAAATGGAACTGTAAGAGGGAGATTTTTGAGACGGTGAGATTCGTGTTTCTCCATAACTAAATTGGCTGAAGAAGTCATTGGTTTGTGGTCTTAATCTAATATTAATAACATCAATGACCTACACGTTCACAATATCACTGCATCTATTGAAACTGATATTTTTAACTTATAATTAGATGGCGTATCTCAAACTGCAAGGGGTTAAACCACCTTGAGATTTAAAAAAAATTGATTTTATTTTTCGGCTAGAAAAACTGTTGGTACTTTCAAGAATATTTTGAACGTTTGACCATTACAAAATTCAAACTATTTCCGAAGTTATAGCAATTAGAAATGAGCGCGTCAGAGAGTCGTCCCGAAAGTTTTTTTCAAACTGGTGTACAAGATATCTCAAGATCTACTCGACCGATTTTGTTAAAATTCACAACACATATTTTTTATTATATTATCTAAGACTTAGTGTAGGATTTTTCTGATTGGGCATGCTCATAGGTTATAAATTTTTCAAACTCAAAATTTCGATAATAATTAGGGTTTTTTTCAGCAGCTATCATTTCTACGAAAAAATTAATTTTTCCTCAAGTCACGTCTTAGCTATTACCTTCCTAAATGAGAATTTTTTTTTTGTTCGGACAATGGCTGACAGAGAAAATAAGTACACCATCAGTAAGGATTTTGAGAAGAGAGTCCTACTTATTGGCTCATATCTCCGTCATTTTTGAATTTTTTTATTCGTTATTATTTCAAATTATTCATAAATCAAAATCGACTTAAATTTGAACGTATACCTGATTCTGATTTGATACATGAATTCAAGCTAAGAAATCCAGATGTGATGTGTACAAATTTTGATAAAGGCAATGTTGCGATTGCTATGTCTAAAACTGATTACTAGCAAAAAATGTCTCGTATCTCAAATGATAAAAAACTTTATTTCTTATCCAAATTTGAATACACTGATACTCTGCAAGATAAAAATAATAATTTGATCTCTGATTTAGAATTTGATGATTTCATTTCTTCTTACCAAGCTGAAGAACTCTAAACTTACTCAGCCATCACTCCGAGGGCCTACGGCATTCTTGAAATTCATAAACCTGATAGTCCCATAAGACTAATTGTTTTCACTATTAACGGCCCTCTATATACATTTTCTGCCATTTGGTCAAAATTTTTAAATAATGTCATTGAAAAAAACGATTCACATGTCACAGATAGCTTATCCTTTGTACAAAAGATCAAGTTATGTCGTATATCTTGTGATTACATCTTAGTTTCTTCAGATGCAGTTTCCATGTTTAATAAAATTTCTACACCTAATGTTCTAGACTGTGTGATTTGAAGATGGTCTGAGACTTCTGAATCTACTGACATTCCACTTCATTACTTTTTAGATTGCATTCAACTATGTTTATATTCCACCTTTTCCAAATTCGGTAGCTCCACTTATAAACAGGAAAGTTCCAAAAGATAAAATCCATATACTTCTCGAAAATTTAAATTTCTACCATCCCAATATTAAATTCACCATAGAAGTTGAAGAAAATTCAAAAATTAATTTTCTAGGCACCCTTGTTATTAGATGTGAAGGTTTTGGAAAAATTGGTTGGTGTCAAAAGAAAACTTGATCCGCTCTTTATCTACATTTTAACTTTTCTCATCCTAGTTGCCAAACCAACAGCTTCTCAACATTTTTTGACAATCTTGAAGAAGCACTTCCCAGAAACAAAATATCCGGAGTTGTTTATAAATACAAATGCGCTATATGTCCCTTTTCTCATGTAGATGAGACTGGCAGACCTATAGAAATTAGTGCTCGTGAGCATAAATATTCTACTTCCCATCCTGATGTAGCTGGTCATATTGCTCTTACTAAACACTATATTGATACCGGCCATGACTTCGATTTGGATAATTTTGAAACTCTATCATTGGAGAACAATAGTTCCCGTGGAAGAATGGTTGAAAACTTTTTAATCAATAGGGTACCAAATACAGTTAATCCTAGATATGAAAATCATTTCTTTCCTGACGTTCAGAAACCTCTTGACAATTTTTAATTTTAAGTTCGTTATTACTGTATCGTCCAATTCATCACTTTCTATTTATTGTTTGGATTCTCGTAATTTCCTTCAGTTGTTCAGTCACTCGTCTTCACGTTCCAAGCGGAATGACGGGCTTCCGCCCTTATTTATTTATATTCTTATTTGTTTTCTTTCAATATTCATTTGTTAAGTAAATCATGTTTTTTGCTTTTGTTGCATTTTTACTCTGACTTTTTCCTCGACTCTCAACTTGTACCAGGCATGTTTTGTTCTTTTTTTTTCTTATTGAATTGACCTTTCGTTTTCTTCGCTTTCCTCAATAATTTTTGGTTTCGATATAGATTTAGAATTGAGGACTTTCTTGTATGAGACAACCCTTCTCTCTTTACTGCTTTATAATTTTTTCTACATTATTTGTATGTCCAAAAAGTGACCGAAACGTTTCAAAAAGAATTATCGCCTCTTTGACGAGTATTTTAACCTTAATTTCCAAGACTTGCTTCGCTGATCAGTACAAAAAAGGTCGAGACTAAACGTACAACAAAACAACCTAATCAACGTTACATATAATCAGTAAAATTCATGTTTCTCACTAGAGAAAATTAACAAAGTTGAATCCCATTCATTTGATGTATATCAGCGTATGTATTCAGGCGAGTATGAAGTTGATGAGTTGATCTTCCATTTTCATAAGCTTTCATTTGTTTTGAAGACTGCAATATCTTGATAAAGACAATTATTCCAGGGTGTCATTCTTTGGTTAAGGTGACAGTAACACTGCTGTTTACCCAGATGTGCAAACATAGAAAAATTATGTAATAATATTCTGATTCTTGCGTTCGCTTGAGTAACTTGAATTTAAAAATTTTACACAAGGTTTTATTAATTAATTATTATTCAAATTTAATCACTGAGAATTTGAAGTTACTCAGTTCTGACCTTATCAATATTAAAATTGTTTGGTCATAAGTATTTAATTTTATAGGTTTATATTATATATTTTTTATTGCTTTTATGTAAAACTTCTCAATTTTGAACAAATATGAACATCCTTCTAATTTCACAATTTTTTAAACTTTTCCACTCTGAGATCATTCAAGTTAAATTATAATATGTGAACTCATTTGTTCGAAAATTGACATTGGCCTGGTTCTAAATTGTGCAAACTCAAGATGTGTTCATTTAATTTTCATTTTTGTTTAATTTTTGGCCCTAGAATGAGAAAATGCTACACTCTTTATTCCCTTTTCCATTAATATTTCGCTATTCAGTTTCAAACAATTGTTTTATTTTCTGGGCTGGATTTTTGAGTTTCTTGAGAACGCCAATGTCTGTTTTTGTTCCAGGTAAATTTGAGCCAACCAACACACAGATTTTTATCACCTTCATGGGCCTAGATTTTAGGGTGACGATTGATCCACACACGAAACATCCGAAATCAGTTAAACTTGCTGAAGGTGATTTCAAACCAGCACCCGCATATCGCGAAGCTAACGGTGTTAAATCCCTGCCGTTTACTATAGGTGGCGTAAGTTTTTTCGTAGACATAGAAACCCGAAACAATTATAGAGTTTTGGGAGCTTATCTTGACACAAACGTGCATGGACAGCAAGATTGATCCTTACACAAGATAGACAATACCAATATATGAGAAATAAGTAATATTTTTGTGATGTGTATTCCTGAATAAAAACACAATTAATCAAAAATGATCTTACTTTGGTATAACATGCCACATACATATTAATATAATTGGATTCGCGATTTCCTTGATTCAATATTTATAAATCTTTGACACTTACATATTTCTATATTTATCAGGACGTATAACATTTTTCTAAATTATTATCGAGTAATCATTTGGTAACTGATTATTTCTACAATGACTGTATAGAGGTCCTGAGATCGGGACATGACAAATGACATGAATGTTATTCTAAGTGAGGCTTTGCGAGTTGGCCGTAGTCCTTAAGTAAAGCATCGATAGCGGCGATTGTTTTGGCGTCAGATATGTTCGGCTCCGCCGAGGATTTACCTAGAGCCTACGGTTTCACCTTGTCATTTATTTCCGCCGTCTTATTCGTTTCGCGAATCGCTAATTCTCGTAGATGACGAGAAAGATCCTCGCGGTCCTGATCGGGTAGAAAGCAAAACGTAGGGGAATAGACGTATTCGCAAGATACAAAATTAGGGGATCGCGACAAGCTCTCGATTTTATCCCTTTTGCCTAGCGTTAAGGACTCGGTGTTTTCTCGTTGTTCCGACCAATCGGATACCGTGACGCCTCTTGACGGAGGCAACGAATCTTTCCAATATTGCGCTACTACATGTGCTTTGCGGATCAGTTGTTCCGCGAGCGCGGGAGTAATTTTACCTTTTGCTTCTAACGCCTCAATTTTCCTGATACGGCCTCGAAGCCGCCGCGCGGACTCACTCCTAGCACCCACTGAAAATAATGAAAAAAAACGAACAAAAGAAATTAATGAGGATCGCTCAAAGCGAGACGAAGATGAAACCTTCTCCAGCCGGCAATGCGCTCCGCTGTTCTGGGGGATGAAAAAAAAGAATTTCTAAATAAACGACTACTCACTGTCCGGATATACAAAATGCTAACGCACCACATAGTGATGCATAAAGTGAGAAAAATTCACTAAAACTGATGGCTTACCACAGCGAACCTGGGCTATGCCGTACGAAAACCCTAGTGTTTAGCAGCGAGATCTGAGCAGATTCCTTCATTTCACTATTCACCTCGTTTTCATTGACATCACCCATAAAACTTGGCCAATTTAGCTGATTCCCCCGAAGCCATTGGGGCTTCTCCCACCACCGGTAATCGAAAAGCTATTTTGCTTGACAGCCGCGAGAGGGCAGATCGTCGGGATCCAATTCTCCAGGTACATATCTCCACGACCCTGACACATCTAATTGTCGCATTTCGCGAATGCGATTCCAAACAAATATACCAATCTGTACGTCCCGATTCAGCCAAGTTAAAACTGTTGTCGAATCTGATCAGTAAAAGACCGGCACCTCTCTATAATCTAGAGCATACATTATTTCACGTGTTTGTCTACTGCCTATCGACGCGGCTCAAAGTTCCAAACGTGAAATTGTTGTCTTTTCTTGAGCTACCCGTCTTTTTGCCGTTAGTATTTTCAGTTCAGCATGAATCTCAATCTCAATGCGAAAAAACGTAGCATGGCAAATGCCAACTTACTCGCGTCACACGAAGTATTTAAAGATAGTTTTCCTGTCCCAAGTTTCGTAGGAATTTCAATATCATTCAAATAATGCAACTGTTTATACTATTGTGTGAATTCTTTCCTGATACCATCGTCTTTTGGTGTGTACAAGTCAATGTTCTTTTCCCATAGTCTCTTTAACATTAATTCAGGTAGCAGAGTTGTTGGAGTAGTTGGTGGATTAATTGAGATTGTTTCACGAAGTTTATTAAACAAAATACCCAGAACCTTTGTAGTTCCTTTTTTAGTCGAGTCGTCAATAAAATCCCACCCTCTTAACTCGAAACTACCTTTAGACATCATGTCTTCCGCCTCTGATATAAAGAGATTCAACTCTTCTGACAATTTGCCACTCGTAGCACAATCATCTACATAAAATCATTTCGACAATCTTTCAATAGTTTCTCTTGACCAACACCCAGGAAACTGTTTGGAAACTCACTGTAATACTTTTGGAAAATGGAACTCTCAAACAGCTCCCAATAAAGAGGGGCTGCATGCCAGACCGAAAACCATTCGTTTGTGATAAATGTTCTAATTTTTCCATCTACTGTCCACAGGAATCTTAAAAAAATTTCGATCTTTTGTATTTACTTCAATTTGTAAGAACGCTTCACGAATATCTGCTACAACACCGATCTCATGTTCGCGGTATCTCAACAACGTTACCTTTGTCAGCTTGATCAGATTAGGATCTTTTTTGAGACACTTGTTCAGTGGGGGAAAACCCTTTTCGATCGCAAATGCATCGAACACAAGTTTAATTTTGGTAGTACTATCTGGTTTAACTATATGACGTTGAAAGTAAGTAATTAGAGAAAGTATTTTCAGGCTCAAGTGTTTGAGTTTTACCCATAATTGTCCAACATAGTTTGGTTTCTGTAGCAGTAAGACCATTTGACGAATCATGCTTTTTTCCTGTGATTAGTCTACCTGCTATATCTGCCCAAATATTAAGGTCAATCGTACTTCCTAAATTATCAGTATTCCGATCTAAATCGCAAAGTGAAATGCCTTCATCCTTCAATTCTTCGAATCAATCCGCTTTCTTCACACTCGTTATATCTTGGAAAATGAAAGGCCGCTCTAAAACTCGAAAATTACAAGCATGATCTTCCTCCACAGTTTTCTTACGGACTAGATGTATATTGTGCGACATACTTTCCATTTTTACGCCACCAAACAATGAATGTACTACCTCTTTGTCCCCGACAGGTTTATAACCAAAAAATCTAGGTAGACTAGGTCAAATATAAGATCTTTGCGAACCACCATCGATTACTGCTCGCGCAACTTTTTCCCGAGACTCTGAGGACGAGGCAACGCATAAGGTTTGTGAATAAACATCAGGAAGATTTAAGTTAAAGCTTGCAGACAATTGCTCACACTGCCACTTAACTTTGGAATTTCTAGTGCAGTACGCTTAAACGCTTTTCTAGTCCTTTCACGGTCGCCAGAAAATTTCACTCGTGGAAACGCTGCCTGTCGACCCTCGTCATGCATACAATTTTTCATCATACCGATAATCGAAATTCGACTTGAGATGCCTAGACAGAAAAATACCGCCATTTCCATTGATCTGTCACGTCCTTGCCTAGGGTAGAAAACTCGATTTTGGACCCGTTCCACAAGCATCGAAATCGAATTTTCGATTGAGGTATGACGAAAAATAACATACTAAATGCGACTTATCTCTTTGAAGGACAAAAAAGACTTTCAATGTTGAATATCCGAAGAAAAATGCGTTCTCAAAAAACCATCTTTTCTCGCTAGTCGCCGTCAGTCATTTCCCCCACTCACACACATCAAGCCACCTCGAGTCATTTTCTTAAACAGTTTCAACACGCGCGAATATTCAAAAAAGATTACTTCTTCAACAGTAATGTATGAGCATTATAAGAGAAAAAAAAACATATTTATTATTTTTATATTATAAACGAATTTTATGAGCGGATTCACAGTTTGAGCAATTTTTGAGAGTTTAAGGTACGTTTAAAAAAAAATTCTTTTTCTGACTCGGCTGTCATGCTTCAATAAACTATATTGTCATGTCATGCCAATTCTGTGATTGTTGCAAACAAATTTCATCAACAAAAGCGCAGTCTGAGCAATTTTTAAGAGTTTTAGTTACTTTTTTTCAAACGTACTTAGTTAGGCTTGCTAATGATACTTTAGTAAACTATGTTGCCCTTCCTTGAGAAGTGTGATTGTTATACAGAAACTTTTTGAAGCACATGCCCAGTTTGAGATTCTTTTCACTGTTTGAGATACTTTTTCTTAAAACGTATTTTGTTCGACTTGCCAGTTATGCTTCAGTCAATTTTATTGTCATTTCATAACAATTGTGATCGTCATAATCAAATTTTTTTAACAAATGCCCAGTTTCAGCAATTTTTAAGAGTTTCAGGTACTTTTTAAAAAATATGCTTTGTTAAGCTTGTCAATATTACATGATAAAGTTAAATGTTATTATAAGGTTAATATCAGAATGATCTTAGTTTCCTTTAAGTAGTAGTTTCCGAGCACAGAACTCATTTAATGGACCCAGAAACTCAGGAATTGTTAGCTGGAGAGAACTATGGTCCTTTGATTTTTATGCTATAATAACACCAAACTGTGTGAATGTAATATTGGCAAGCCCAACAAAGCACGTGAAAAAAGTTCCTGAAACTTAAAAATTGCTGAAACTGGGCATTTGTTTATAAAATTTTTTTATGACAATCACAGTTGTTATAAATTTACGCAAGTTTGAGCGAGCCTAGGGCGCGATTTGGTCTTCGCGCTCGATGTTATATGTTCTTCATGTACAAATTACTAAACTTGTTTTTGATTTCAAATGAAAAGGGAAATTTATTTATTCAAGGTTCTATCAGCCTTAAGGAATACATTTTCATCATAACATTCGCGCTCGATTTTCTGCGCTCACCGTATAATATATACAAACAGACATACATCCATACATACATACATACATACTGAAACATTAAATTCTTGTTTATTTATTAAAATTCACAATATATTCTGTAAATTTTTATGTAAAATAAATGTTTATGAATTCTTTTTTATCATTGTAAGATAAATTTTCTTCTTATTTGCATGTGAAATCAATTTACTATACGATTTTCTCATAGCATTCTCATTATTCTTATTTTTATCAATTTCCAATACTCATTGATAATTTAGTACGTTGGGATCATGGGTTGACACGTACGATCGAAAAGGAACTCTGTTGTTTTGATACAATTTTCACTTACATAGCTATTCATTTTATATAAAAAATCATATACATCGAGTATCTACCTTCCATATAATAGGATTTTCCCTTCTCTTACATCATTTCTCTAGTATCAATATTATAGAAGATTTTTTATTGAGTAAATTTTAATACATATAACTGTAGAGCACTTTCTGTTTTGATAATTCTACCTCTTCTCTTAACTTATTTCAATATTTTCTATATAATGGGGTTTTCCCTCATTTATATTTCTTTTCTTCTATTTTAATATTATAAGGATCTTCATTCAGTAATTCTCATTACATAAACTTACAATACTTTCTATTTTTGAATATTTCATCTATATTTAAAATTATTACAATCGTAGTCTAACTGCTACTACTATTTTCTGCCTTCAAGCATGAACCTGAGTTCTGTAATTTCACTACATACTATTCCTCTAGAATCAATCTATATTTTCATTCTGTTTTACATCAATTCTTATTTCAAGAATAAGTTTTCTGTCCTTAATAAAATCGATCGGTAGAGTCGTTCCCATCGTAGAAAGAGACAATTCCAAATGCTGCACCTTCAGTGCACGTGAGCTCAAGTGAGATAGTCCCGTTTTCTTCTGCGCAGGGTCTCGTAAGAATAACCTAGCTATCTAAGAACTGGTTAGGCAAGCTATTTTAAGAGCTGCATGAAACGCCTATATACGTGAGGTAGCCCTTGGTTTGGGTTCTCAGTCGTGTAGAAATGTGTGTGGATCTCTCGCCCACGTAAGGGGAGGAAGGTTAGTTCTAATCCCTAAGTTGAAAAGTTTTCCACACTCGAGAATTCCGAGTCTTTGGATTACAGAGAAACTCTGCTCAAAAGCCTTGAATCTCGGGATGCCAGCGGTAGTGCCCAGAGAAGAAGACAGTCGAATCAACCTTGATACTAGTGCTGGTCCTCCGACCTACACGGCTGATTGCTCAGCCGCCGACTCTCTGAAAATGCTCGTACTCGGCCTTTTTATACAGCCCTTCGCGAGCTCCCTTCTCTAGTCCCACCAGGCGTGTGGGTGGGGAAACGCGAGCGTGCGCTCCGCTATCTCCCCTATGGGTTGTGATTCTCGGGTGCTTGTTGCTCTGCTGGCGAGCTGGTTGTCAATTGTTGGGGGGCTTGCGTAACTCGCATGTTACATATTCATACATATATACATACATCCATACATACACACACACACACATACATACATATGCACACACATACATACATACATACATACATACATACATACATACATACATACATACATACATACATACATACATACATACATACACATTCATGAAACACTGCTTTTCGGGTTCAGAGGGTTTCTAAACGTGGACTTTTGACAAAAACGGGGAGGGGGTGTCAAATTTTACGAAAATCTAATACCTTCAGTGATGAGAATTTAAAAATTGAATTTTGCAGTCAAACTACAGGTACATTATCAAGCGCGAAGCCGAGATACAACAGATGCGCACCCTATAGGTGCGTTGAAACTTGCTTTAATCATCTAATTAAATATTTTTCGAGAAATAAAAAATAATGTCCAAATGGACTTATGATAAAATATAATTTTTTCTATGTTATAAAAAAATTAGTAGTAGGAGTGATAGTATTTTGTCATCTGATTTCGCAATATGAATGATGAAATACCTAATTCCACAAGAAAAGTTCAACGAAATTTTTGTTTGTTTGTGAAGTGGACAATGGTAAACAGTCAAATCAAAAATTGCTTTAGAATGTTGATCAATATTGCACTACACAAACAATAATAATTTCTTGCCCACAAAAAAAACGTGAAAAAAGTATTCAATTGTTTGGATTTTGTGAAGAATTAACACTTTTGGATTCAGGGTTACTTTTCGAGGCATCGTGAGAGTGTGTTATAGATGGTAAACTTAGAGATCCTCTAGGAAGATTTGAGACATGTTTCCTTCTCTAATAGTCGCCGCTGTACCGGAAACTTTAATATTTTCATTAGTCGCGAAAAGTTTTAACTGTGTAATTCTTTATTATTTCTTTTGTTTATGAAAATTTTAAAGTATATTTGTTTGGAAATGGGTATTATTACTTTCCCAATAATTTACAATCTTTATATGATCGGTGTTGTCTCTATTCTGTATTAAATCCTCTTGCAATTAAAATTGTGATTTGAAAATCGCAACAACTCGAGCCACTTATTCAAAAAATAAAAAATCAACTCGTTCCGGTAAAGCAGCACTACGTAGAATTGAAGCACCCCGTGTCTCAACTCTCCCATGAGGATCTCCAGGTAAACTCATATGATTGATACACATAATTTGCTGAGATCTTCAGAAGTTATTCCAAAAATACCAAGAAGATTTATAGACAATTATGTTTGAAAATTCATCATTATGTGGTTCAGATTTCACCCGTATTTCGTTGCTGATTTCGTATTTCATACAATTTGAAATATGAAAGCCTACATGTATATTAAAAATGTATGAGTGGGACAATTTCAAAATTCAATCTTCAATGTGGTACACATTGAAAGTGATGTTAAGATATGTGAAAAACTTCCGGTGCTTCTTTCTGAAAATGTTTAATTTGAAAATTTTTTGCTAATTGAAAATTGTAAAGTTTAGAATGTTTTTTTAAATATTATACTTATTTTTGAAGATATTATCTCAAAACTATTCAACTTCTACGTTTTCCAATTTTTTTAGAATGGTTGCGCATTGGATTCCTCAATTTAGAAAGCCCGCTTTTAATACTCTAAATTATAAATTGTTTAGTTTTGATATCTTGGATCATGTGGCTGAAAATTTTAATTTTTGACATATTGATAGTATTTTTAGGAATTTGGAAAAAAACTATAGGTCTATCAAAAAATCATTGAAGGAAATTTTGTAGATCTTTTGAGAAGCAGAGGTTTGTTTTCTGACCTTTTTTTTTTATTTCGTGTTGCTTGGTTCGTAATTTGGATTTTCGATTTTAATAGCATTTCAGAGAGTTAAAAAAACGGCATGTCCTGTGAAAAAATGGGTAAAGAAAGTTTTGAACCTAGGTTTTGGAATATACGCTATAACATACATTTTTTTCTTGTGCCGTTTTACTAAACATTTAATTTCATTATTTTTAATGTTATTTTTTACGAGTAAAACGAAAACTATGCGTAGTATCAAAAACTTATTAATAAAAAATGTTCAGACCTTTTTTAGCTGAGAAACTTTTGTGAATTCATTTTATTCGTATCTTGTGTCGTTTTACCAAAAATTTGATTTTTTAATTTTTGATGTCATTTTCTATGATTAAAGCAAAAACGACGCGTCCTATCAAAAAATGATAAGTGACGAATTTGTAGCCCTTTTTAGGGTGAACAAGTTTTGTTTATACATTTTTTTGTGCCTTGTGCCGTCTTTCCAAAAATTTAATTTTTTAATTTTTAGTACTATTTTTTACAATTAGAACAAAAACTACGCGTTATATCAAAAAATGGTTGATGAAAAATTTGTAGATCTTTTTTGAATCAACAATTTTTGTGAATTCATTTTTTTTCACATCTGGATAGCTTGACCACAAAATGAAATTTTTTATTTTTCAGTACATTTTTTAATGGTTAAAACCAGAACCATTGGTCAAAAAATGCTGTTTAACAAACTCGATCTTTCTTTTCGGTCCCTAACTACGTGTGTCAAAGCTTTACTACGATACTCGGTTGCTGGCTTCAGAGTGCCGCTCTCTGCACACCTTGCAACCCCCATCTTGGAACGAAATTCTCGAGGTAACATATTTCGGACTGACTTATTAGGGACTTTTAGTGCAAAATTTGTCTTGATGCTATTGAATGCGATTGAATGCGGAGCAGAAAATATGCATTTGCTAAGTATTGAATCGCATTCACGAGATGTTCTTCGGAAATATGCTCTGTGACAACCACGCATTTAAAGTGCAACCCTTATGAATAAATTTCAATCCGACTTTTTTCGCAGGGGAACTACCCATTTATCATTTTGAATGAGACTCTATATATAATTCCGATCGAATTTCACAACAAGTAAGTTCGTTTGATCGATCGAATAGTCAGTATCGAATAAAATGAATCTTGCAATTATCACCTTTTTCGCTCTTCGGTTTGCGGCTCTTCTCATTGAACCTGCTGATGCAAGAACCAAAACATGTGGAGAGATTAAGAAAAAATAAGGTGTTCTCTGTGGTAACGACAAGGATTGTTGCTCTAGGACGTGCGGTCTTCACTGGAAGAACAGAAATGATTATTGAACTATAATTACTGAATTTTTAAAATAAATTTCTTGGCAAAATACAAATAATTATTTGAATATGATAGTTCAAGATAAAGTTTAAAATATTCGTATCGAATCATGCAACATATACATTTAAAATTTTTGGATCTAAAGGATAAGATGGTGTGCATTAAAGATGATGTACCCTGTGAAAAAAGGAAAACAATTGGTGATCTCTGTAATAGCGTCGAAGAATGCTGCTGTGAGGACTGCCGTTTACACTGTAAGTAGAGAAATGCTTATTTAACACCGCATTTCTACGGAATTTTCTTGATAAATTCCTTGGGAAAGCACAAATTAATTATTTTTTTAGAATAGAGACACTTTTCATGAATTAGAAGTGATTACATTATAATTAGCGAATAGTTCAAATAATATCTCAGAATATTGGTATTTTATAATGAAAAATATACTCGTACATTAAAATTTTTTAATTCCATATGGACCGTAAGAATGATTTGGTAATTAAATTTATGTGATGCAGAGAGATGAAACCTAAATGTTTCCAGAACTGATGTTCCACGAAAATAAGCGGCGTGCAAAATTTCAAAAATGTAAAAGTTGTAAAAAATAAATACTTAAACAAACATAAAACCATCATAGTTATTTTATGATACACCATAATTTTAATATATTTAAAGAGATTTCAAGGGAATTTCAAAGAATTTCATCGAATTTCAGGAGAAAGCAATGAATTTACGACAAATATTCAATAAATACGAGTACCCCAATAGCTGATATGGCGTCTTATCTTTTTCATGTTTCCTAACAGTTTCGCGTAACCAGTTAATGCGACAAGACTCAGCCCGTTAGAATTACGCATACTGAACATCGTTTAAAAAAAGTCAAATTTAAGATTTTAAAAGGCTTTGCAAACGACAAAAAATCGTTTTTTATAACGATAAAGTAATCACATTTTTCTTCGATTCAAGCTAAAGACATTTCGATTTTGAATTTTCAACTGATTTCTGGCGTACTTTGCTTGTTTTCACAATTAAAAAAACGTTTGTGACCACTGGCCATACACGAGAAGGAAGAATTTGCGAATCAAGAGTTTCTGCTACAAAAAGGACAATTTGTTAAACTTTGGATAATTTCGATAGATGATTCTTCCCATCAAATTTTTTCCATCTGATTTATCTGTCGAATTCGAGCAAACATACGTATTTATTTTCATAACATTTTTTTCACATAGATTCATACCTTATCTTATCTGGACTGCAGGAGAGTCGAAATTTACGAGTAAGCACTCTTTTTTTTTGCTTCGGAACTTTTGTGTGATATTTTAATAACCTTCAGGGATACAAATACGGAAACGTTTCTATGGTCGTCTATTCGTAGAATCTATCTATTGTGCAGACAATTCATTGAAATAAATTATCCACTTAGGACTCATGTTTGCATACGAATCATGAAATATCTTAATAATTTGAAACTCGAAAATAATTCGAAATTTTTATAGTTCACAGAATGGCTGCCCAATAAATTAAAACGAGAATAATTCCTACAATTGTGAAACTCAAGAAATAAATTTTTCTTTGCAAACTGCATAATAAATCGAACAATCTGAAATTTTGGAAAAGAAAAAAATATTGGCTAACTCAAAACTCAGGAATGGATCTTTTCTACAGTTTTTAGTCAAATGTTTTTAAACTTTGACGGAACAAAAAATTTGACTTCAGAGACACGATTTACCGAAAAAAAATTGAAAACAGAGGTTAAAAACATTTTATTGAAAAATTTAGAACTTCGCTTTTTGAAAGGTTTACCCTGGCCAAAATTTGTTATTTTTGAAATATCAACTGTTTAATTAACATATAGTTTCTAAAGCGAGACATTTTGTATTCGCGAAGTTTACAAATATTTCGTTGAAAATTGTAAAACTGAGATATTATTCGCCATTACAAACTTTTTGAAAATTTTATCTTATCTCAAGTGTATGTGTTGAGAGTCTTGAGTTCGCATTGCTGCTATTGCTCAGAAACATTGGTGTAATATTTATAC
Source organism: Melikaiella ostensackeni (assembly GCA_032362435.1). Classification (NCBI taxonomy): domain Eukaryota; kingdom Metazoa; phylum Arthropoda; class Insecta; order Hymenoptera; family Cynipidae; genus Melikaiella; species Melikaiella ostensackeni. Next base: position 1,902,106 of record JAUMHM010000086.1, read on the forward strand.
AACATCAGAGTCGCGATTTTGACAAAAAAAATTTATCTTTATTTTGTGTACTTATCTAATCTGTATTTCAGAAGTAAGATGACCAGTTTAGTAATTTCATCATAAAACATTTGTTGAATTTTTTTCGCAAAATTGAAAGAAATTAGTGACCAAGGAAAGAGCCAAACAAATTTTTTGAAAATCAAATTTCTTTTTGGCTTACGACTAGGGAAAATTTGAAAAAAATATAGTCGTATTTTGAAGTAGTTACTGGGTTGCTACAGGTCAGGGAATTCCAGAAAGTCGGGGAATATTAGGGAACTCAAAACTGGCCATAGGAAGTCAGCGAATGTCAGGAAAAATCTAAAAAAGTGAGGAAATTTTCGAAACACTGAAGTTGAAGTTTATAAAATTCTATATGAATGTTATCACTAAAAATATTTACGATAAATTTGAAAGCCAAATTTTTTGGCATTAACTTTATTAATCTCCTAGGAAGGCTTTGAAGTTCCACAGTTTTTTGCAATTTTGATATTTTTTCAGCCAAGGCTACTTTTTTGTTACTTTTTTAAATGGGGGTATGCCTAAGAAAACTTCTCTACAAAAAAAAAAGAAATCAATCAAAATAGAACCCTCGATGGGTTTCTTGAGAAATCTCAAAATTAGAAGGCGAAGTATATATCAATTGTTCACTCATTCATCAGTTTCTTTGAACATTTTTTTTAAGGTTTGAAATGTTTATTTATTGAATTCCATTGCGAAATTATGTACATTACCATTTTTGACACTCGTTTCTAATACGAAATTCAGCTATTGAAAGCAGAAGAAAATTCAGAAATCAATGGTTGAAAATTCAAGAAAAAAGCGAATTTTATATTAAAAACAATTATTAGAAATGTTATATTCGCATAATTTCACATGAGAATTTATTAAGTAAACATACCAATGCATAAAATAAAAATTTGGAAATTGAGTGGATTTTTTCAAAGACGGGTCGGCGTTTTCTTTCACGAGTTTTCAACAGTTAACAATGGATTTTTTTGGTTAAACATTCATCATTCAAGTTGAATTTCGTTTTTTTGATTTCAAAAATTCATCTTTTTTGATAAAAAATTTCGAGCGTTTTGTTGAAAATTTGTATTTCTAGGTTGAAAATTCAACTGTTTTTTTGAAAACTCATTTTTTTGGGGTTGAAAATTAAAGTATTTTGGTGAAAAATTGAACTATTCAATTGAAAATTAACCTCTCTGTAGAAAATTCAATCCATTTTTAGAAAATTTGTTCTTCTGTCTTGAAACATCATCAAATTGGTTGAAATCGTTTTTCATTCTCGACTGAAAAATCTTTCATCATTGAGAATTCAACTCTTTTGTTAAATTTTGTCTTATTCGTTTGAAACTTCATTTCTTTTGATAAGAATTTTTTCTAATCATCTATTTTGGTAGAAAATTCAACTAATTGGTTGAAAATTCGTCTTTTTGGTTGAAAGTTCTTGCGTTTTTAATTGGAAAATTCAAATATTTTTGTAGAAAATTGAAATATTTGTTTATTCTTTCTTGTCTGAAAAATCTTTCTTGTAACGATCAATCAAAATGAGAAGTTGGTCACGAAAAAGTCGGGGAGGGTTAGTGAATTTTAAAATTGGGATTTTCCAGCAACTCTGAGTTCACCTTATCATGTTTCGTAAAAAAATCGGAAGTGTCACTTGCAAAAATGACCTCAAAAATCATTATTCAAAAATTCAATTTCAAATTTAAAAATTCATTATTCACAATAAAACTCTATAATGTTGAGACTCATAAAAATAGTTTTATCGTCTGCATTTTTGCATAATGTGTAACTGATACATAAAAAATTCACAGTCAGCCGAGCATTCAAAATATTTTTATTACAAGTTGAGTACGAGAATTTTTCTCCGTACTTTCAGGTTAATTTTTTAGAACAATAGAAATAAGTCGACAAATATCTCATATTTTACATTAAGCTGACTAAAGATTGATTTAACTGTATATAATTTGAATGTACGTTCAGTCATTTACTTAATTATCAATGTATTTAAATATCATACAATAATAGGCATTAATAGGTATAATGGTTATGATAGGTAGTAATAGGTTTTAGATATAAAGCTACCCAAAACACATTTTTCCATAAGTTTCTTTTTTATCTCCATAGATATCTAAATTTTGTTTCATGCGACTTCTTTTGCTTGAAAAGACTTTACATATAATATTTGTTATTAGAAAGCAACTCTGATTACCTGCAATCATTTTAGGACTTCATTTGGTAATTCTATCACTTGTGCCTTGATTGCTTAATTCACAGTTTTTTTTTTTTTTTTTTTTCAAAAGATCGAAATAAAATCC
>JAUMHM010000086.1:1966538-1984931 GCA_032362435.1 Melikaiella ostensackeni
TGTCATTTTCATGGATGGCAGTCGCTCCCAGGGGGACCCTGCGGTGGTTGTTTGACCAATTTTTTAAATATATATATTCACCATATATATCCATTTGTTGTTAATTGTTTCAACAACTTTTTATTGTCTAAACGTAACTTTTCACTGAAATATGGCAGAAAAATGTAGTCTTTCGCAAATTTGGCATCAAAATCGAGAGAATTCTGGTATTTCTGCCCCTTCTCTATAATTCTTTAAACAATTTCCATGTGTTTAAACTTTTTTCGAAACAAATTATAAAAAATGTACGTCTTTCTGAGTAACATGAACTAATTGGTATAAATCAAAGACCAACACGATCGATCAATGTAACTTTTGACTAGAATAATGCAGTAAAGTGCAGTTTTTTGCAAATTTTTCAACACGTTTCATTAGACTCCTTCATGTTGACACTTCTCATTATTTACCCATAATTTTGTAAACAATTTTTCCGACAAAACAGACCTAATTTTCATTTTGTTCGAAAAACATGAACTAATTATTTAATCGTTATGTTGATTATTGATTTGAAGTAAACATTTCAAGTTATTCTGTAAAGGTATAAATTTTTCAAAATTTTGTCCAGAAAAATTTTTTCAACAAATAAAAATTGTTTTTAAAAATTATGGCTAAGTAATATAAATTGTCAACATAAACATTAAACCAAGATAGGTTTTTTTTCCTCATCAGGAAACATTAATCCTTATTAGTCAGCTTAAAAGTTCATTTGAGATTTGTTGTAATTATAAATAATTAAAAATCCAAACAAGAAGTAAGCGATAAAAAGTGAGGTTAGAAAATTCAAATTCAAATAACTTTATCTGTGGTAGATTGAATTGTTATTAATAATCGGCTGACCAATGTAGTAAATAAAATTGTTTGCTTAAACTGTGATGAGTGTTATGTAGGAAAAACTGGTAGATGACTTTCCACTAGGACTAAAGAACATCATGATAATTTTGGACAAAAACCAAAAAATTTTATTAGATTACTATATTGTTATAGTTTTCTGAATCATTATTTAATTCAATTGTTTCATTATTTAATATTACTGTGACATCAAAAAAGAATTTTTGTTTCAATTTATGGAACCTTCATTTCGAATTGTTGTCACGACTATGTCCTTTTAATTATCTCTGTCACATTCCTTCCGAAAGTGATCATGAAGGATACTGCTAACTTTCGACATGTATTAATACCAATTTAATCTACCCATGTTAATTCATTTTAATTTTACTTTCCTAACCTCACTTTTTATTGTTTACTTTTTGTTTGATTTTCAATTATTTACAATTACAACTATTAATGTTTCACAGAATTAACTTGAGAAGAGAAACAGAGATGATGATTCTATTAAATTCATTTGAACAAATGGCCTTTTTAATTGATTAATAAAGAATAATGTTTCCTGATGAGGAGAGCATATTGTCTCTCGAAACGGCAAATTTTCATCTAATAAGGGATCGTTCATATATTACGTAACACGTTTTTCTTTTGTTTATATAGTTGTGTCCTTCTTAATTTTACGGTAATTTTATTCTTGTCTTTATTTAAACAAAAGAAAAATGCGTTACGTAATATATGAACGATCCCTAAAGGATCTTATCTACATCATCGAAGTCTTCTTCGTCTGAAGTATGTCATTCTACATCCAGAACGTTATTTATAATTTATCATTTTCTCAGGCGCACAACAACAACATCAACATCGATTTGGATTAACTGTATTAAACAGTCATATTCTGGTCCACAGAAGACTACGTTCAAGAACGTAACATAGCATAGTATAGTAACGTAGTAACACAGTAACATAGCATAGTACAGTTAGAAGTGCTTCAATCATTTAAATTTTCTCTATTTTTCCGTTCATATTTTATAATTATTCAGTAATTTTTAAAGATTGTATTTAAGTAAACTTTTAAATGCTCGCGCGGTTCGAAACGAAAACATTTTGGATGCGTGAAGCTGGATAAAGATTCTGCCCCACTCGACTGAAGTGCAACGTTATCACATTCCTTACTATACGATAACAGATTTTAAATATTTTAATTTGAACAAACATTTTGTTCGTGAAGGAGGTTTGCAATGTCCTTGAAGTTTTTAGGGTGTCTTTGATCAATATTTGAGAATAATATACTTCAATATGAACAAATTCCGATCATTTTTTTCCTGTTCAGGTAAAAAGGAAGACAACAAATTGGTCGTTTAAGATAATAGGTGGGGGGGGGAGATAGGATTAGAGTACGAGGAATTAGAAGCTCAAATCAGAAAACAAAAGAAAGGGAAGGCAGGAGGAAGTGATGGGCTGAGTGATGAAGCGTGGATTTACAGTATCGGGGAAGCTAGAAAAAAATTCAGAGAGGTAGTCAACAGAGTCTGGAAAGGGGAAGGATTGTCGGAAGAGTGAAAAGAGTGACTGATAACGCCAATGTATAAAAAAGGAGAGAAAGGGAAAGTATAAAACTACAGGAGGATAACACTGCTGAATACGTCCTATAAAGTATTAGTATTAGTACAGGCGAGAATCGCATGTAAAAGGGAAAGTACTAAAGGCACAAGTCACGCGGGAGACCGGCGTTCAATTCCCCGCCGGAGAGCCAGTCGGTTCGGTTCCCTTGGAATCGAACCAGAGGGCCTATGACAAAGCGACCGGGCGCATCCTCAGGTTGCGGATAGAGGGTCCCTGTACCGAGTGTTCCGGCTGAATACGGTTACAAAAGTTGATACACATAAGCATTTGCGGATAATTGTCCAGGGATGGTCTCGAAGAAAAAACCCCCCAAGCTAATGCGTGAACAATCGTGCCGAAAGCTAAATGACATCTGGGTGAGGTGTCCTTTATGATGTCTCTGGAATACCGGACGACCTCCTAGAGTATGCAGCCTTATCCTTGCATGCGGGTCTCTGCAAGGGTAGACAAAGCCTTTCCCTAGCTGCTTGTGGAAACAACTATGACAACACCAAACCCAGTTGGAAATGAAAATGATCGAACGCGCAGAGCACAGGCATTGCAAAATCGCACCGACAACCTCTTGCGAACAGGATATGCATGCGGAACGCTTCTCTAATCTCCGGAAGAACAAGCCGCAGACGAAGAAGAAGTGACGTGAAGGTCATCCGCGAAAGTCAGGCATTCCCCGAGAGATGATGACGATTTGAGGACAAAGAGAAACATTGACATCCAGGTTCCTCCTAAGCGTCACGTATTCAGTATGTGATTAACTACATAACAACTGGTAAGCCTTTTACGGTAAGGGTCGACAAGTTCGCTCACGAATTGAAGATCCACCACCACACATTAAACAAGTCAAAGCTGCTGACTATCCAGCAGCACGAAGTTCGACACCCGTTGAATGAAAACATTAGGAAAATCATACGTTTCAAGGAGATGTGCGACAACCTCATAATGCTCGAGGAGCAATGCCCACCAATTACTGCCAAAGGAGTGAAAAAAGCACTGAGGGACACGAAGAACTTCTCTGCTACCGGACCAGATGGTATCAAGAATTTCTGGTAGGAGAAGTTTACTTCTACACACCAACATCTAGCCCGGATCTTCACCACACATTTAAAGTCGGAGACGCTTATTCCGCAATGGATGGTGTTCGGTAGGTGTACTTCTACCGAAGAAAGGCGACTTGTCCAACTCAAAAAACTACAGGCCAACAACTTGTCTGAACACGTTGTATAACATCTTTACAACTATCCTGAACACATGATTGTTCGGACAATGGGACCTGCTTGGAGGGAGATTCACGAACAAGGTGGATCGAAAAAAGGCGTAGCAGGCTCTCGGGAGAACTTGCTAAACTAAACTAAATTTACTATCTTATCTGGAAAACGTCGAGTGACAACAATCAGCGTTACCTTCCACAGAGGCATCTTTCAGGGCGACTCCATGAGCCCTCTTCTCTTTTGCATCACACTTCTGCTACTATCTCTCGCACTACGCAATTCTCATAGGTACCTCTGTGGCGAGACTAATAATCGCGAGCATGAGGTCACTCATATATTTTATATGGATGACTTGAAAATCTATGCTTCTGTAACACAGCATCTCAAGGTTGCTGTGAAGGTCACTGAGGGGTACACGCGATAAATTGGTTCGAACTTTAGATTAGACAAGTGGGCCAAGATTCATCTGAAGAGGACGACTTGCTAGCGTTTGCGACGACCCTAAACTCGTGGACAGGAATGATATTAGACACCTTGGTGCTAGAGAGACCTACCTATACCTAGGCGTACCATAAGGCCGCATTCAGGATATAACATCAGTGAGGGAGGTTCTCCGAAGCAGATAAAAACGTTTTCTTCGACAGATTTTGTCTTCTAATCTGTTCGCGTTGGACAAGATATCTGCAACTAACATGCTGGCCGTTTCGCTTCTGCTCTATTCATTTGGGGTGGTTCTATAAACGAAGCACGAGCTCATGGTCCTCGATATCGCCACACGTAAGATCATGCATATGCAAAAGAGCTTGCATATCAACTCGTCCGTTCCGCTATTATACATCCCATGCCGTAGAGGCAGGCGCGAACTTCTAAATATCTAGTGTTTTAATGACCGAATTATCTTGAATTATCTTTAATATAATTCGAATCAAAAAATCGTACTAAGAGTTTTTTACGCTACATTGACCTTTTAAATTCTATTTATCGAACCCGATTTATCGAGATAATACATTTTCAGCCTTCGAAAATTAATTAATTCAGAAGGTGTTTTTGATCCTATAGACTTACAGAAACGATTGTTGAAAACCAAGAATGTCTGCAGTCCCTTAGCTGAACCCATACTTCAACGCCACTATTCTGTCACAACGCCCAAGATTCTCGCAGAAGGGAAAATTACAATAATTTCGCGTTGCACCTTGGTTAGACATCTACTTCTCGAATTCGACAAATGAAGATACTTAGAAGGTCCACTGACCCCTTGTTTAATATCCAGTTGCGCACGCAATTATCAATCGGTCCAATTTCCATACCTCCGTCTAAGGGCCTATGACTACCCGTTTCAGTGTCCCCCTAAACGAATTCATAAGAACGATTCGTTTCAAATCTAAAATGTATTATTTGTGATTTATTATTTATTTATTTATATTTATGTGATATATATATATATATATTATATAATTGTGATATATTATCATGTATTATTTGTGATTATATGTTTCTATGGTAAATTTCATTAAATAGTTATCTTCTTTTGACTCAATCTTCGGTTAGAGTTGTGATAAATGATCTGGAGTTATGTGGAGATAATCAAAAGCTTGAATGAGCTTTATAATGCCTGTGGGGCATTGCGACCGATCACATCCATTTTCGATTATGCAGAATAAGTTCAAATTACCTAATTAAGTGTGTTGGAGTTAAATTCTGTAAAGTTATTAAATTTTATATTAATTGAAAACCCTCCTTCTCAGGTCCAGTTGGAAAGTTTATAAATAGAGCCCTTTTATTATGAATTTTATTCCGAAGTTTCGAATCACGGTAAAATATAACTCGAAATTTCGGATTCAGCAGAAACGTGAGAACGAGTTTACTTATGAACCGAACCTTGCGAAAGCAGGTGAGAAACGTTAGAAACAGTTCTTTTTGAAAGTTATGAAGAGCGTGTGTGATTAAGTTTTACATAGAAAATCTGAAAGTTGAAATCCAAGGAAGATCCAATGCTAACTTTCTGAGACTTATTTTATGTGGTTTTGAGTCACCAGTTCTCCCCGGAACAAATATATTCAAAGAAACTTACAAATTATTCGTTTCAAAAAGGAAAGAAAACGAACAATATATAAAAGACAGATACTTATATACGATTATTGTTTATGAGTCTAGTTACGCTCATTTGCACTTATCTTACTTGTCACTTCTAATTTACTCCTTGCGAATTTTCCACTTACTACTATTTACATGAACTGTCACTACTGATTGTTTTTTGTAGTTCATACTCTAAACTTTCATAATTTTTTATGTCGTTATACACACTTCCGGGCACCGAACTTCTTTCTTTCCCATGCACGTTTTGTTTTCTGGCTTAGCTGGATTTCCACTCGTGTGAGCTCTGTAGTCTCGTGTTGGGTCTTATTTATACAGATTCCCATCGTTTTTATCCAACTACAACAAGAATTGTGCCTATTTCTGATTAGCGATCTGAAAAATCTGGATTACTCTTGGATTCTTGGAAGAGTAGTCCCTTATTTCGACGTAGCACGTTTGAATAGTAAACTTATTCTTTTGACAAGATTCACAACCTGCTAATCTTCTTTTAATTACCTTAGCAAAGTAAGGATAATAAAAGTATTCAATTAGCATTCTGAATACATTTTGCGTACCAACGTGTGCATATAATTTAAGGCATTCGTCTATTATCTTGTATATAATGCCTGCAGTCAAGTATAGTTTCTTTCCTCCCTTTGCGACCAGGTAAATTAGATTGTCGTGGATTTTAAACTTTTTTGTCCTTACATCTGTTATATCCTTATATCTCTGCTGTAAAACAGGATCCTCTTTTATCCCTTATAGGAAATTCTTCAACCATATCCGTGAATCGGACGAAGATTTCGTCGCTAAACATATAAAAACATATATTTCCTTCATTTGGATCAAAAGGGTATCCGAACTTATGAGTAGTTAGTCTACTTACAGTGGCTGGCACTACATTTGCTTACCCCTTCACAATATTCAGCTTCGGACCAGTACTGTATGGCCATTATCATGGTCCGTTCTCATTATGACCAAGACATAAGATCGAAATTTTATGAGAGCCCATACTATTGCTAAGAGTTCTCTTTCCATCGTATAGTATGTTAGTTCAAATCCCTTTAGTGTTCTACTGGCGAATGATATCGGCATATGCTTTTCCTTTTCTTCCATCTGACAGAGTACTGCTCCTACTGAAGTGTCGCTAGCATCCATTTGCAAATAAAACGCTTTGCTTATATCTGGAAATATAAGGATGACGAAGTCACAAAAAAGTTTTTTTAACCTTCTTAAGGCATCCTCCCCTTCTAATCGCCAAATTCACATCGCTCCAGTATGCATCAATGCTTTCGTCTCAATATTTTGTACTTGAATAGTCACTACAGGACATTATCCAAGTTTCTAAGTTTCCATTTCTATTTATCTCGTTATCTTCATTTTCTAGAAGATCGCTTCGCATATCTAAAGGTAGAGGTTTCTTTATATTATTTGCCCCAGATTTGCCCCTATCTTACAGCACTGTACCAAATCGGATCTTGCATGTTTTCCAGATCACCCCGACTACATCTGAATCTTACGTCTTCCGAATCTAGTTTTAAACTGCGAGTTCGTCTATTAGTATTCTGCCGCGGATTATCCCCTTGCTGGTTTTGTTTATTCATACTATTCTTGCTATTATTATGTTCCGGATATCGACTTGACGGATTTACATTTTTGAAACTTTTAGTTTCCCTCCCATATCCCGTATCTCTGTTGTCATAACCACGTTTATATCGATGATCATATTCGCGGTCCTGACTGCTTTGACCTCTTATTTTTGTGAATATCTCGATATTGTCTGCTATCAAAACATGGATTAAGATCGACAAAATTTCCCCGGTTTTGATAACCTTGTTTACGATTATCTTGATAATCTCGATCGTCATATCCGCGGCTATTATTGTGGGAAACTTTGTTTTTGAGGAGATCGAATATTTTGATCGGAATTATCCTGATATCGTCGTCCGTAATCAAAATTTAATCTCCTGCGATCATACCTGAAATGTGGATTCTGACTTCCATAAAAATTTCCACGATTTTGTGTTTTATAATTCGCACGATAATGATAACTATTTCGATTATTTTCACTATAATCCTCATTTATATCACAATTATTGTGGTCATAAGCCAAGTTTTTTCGAGGTGAATAATGCTCTTGGTAATTTAAAGGTTCTGCTTGTTTCAAGGACTCCAAAAATTCTAAAAGCTCTTCGCAGCTTCTCGTGTTATGTATCAAAAATGTTGCTTCAATATTCTCAGTGAAATGCCTAGATAAGATATCTATTTGAGATTCAGATGGTCATGGAATAAGATCTTTCGCGTTATTTCGAAGTTCAATCGCGTATTCCTTCCCAGATTCGGGAATGGAGACCACTCTGCCGGCCTTCCATGCTGATGGAACGTGCTTGAGAGCAATACTCTCCCTAAATAGTTTTGTCACTGGGACGACGACACAGTCCATGCCCTTCTATAAGAGCATTGGGTGGACACTGTCTGCGCCTGGTTATTTGAAGGGTCAGAAGGACCCAATGGCCCCTTCCACCTCCTTGATATCCACGACCCTTGCAGCGAAATGCCACTCGTCCTTCTCCCTCCCCTGGCCCCAACATTCTTCCTCCCGGTTGGTTCGCGTTCGCTGAAGACCTGAGAAGTGAACGTCCATCAGGTAGTTCAGGGTATCTCCTTCGTCTTCGGCAAAATCGTCATCTTCGAGCCTTATCAGCCCGAGGCGAGCCACCGGATCTTTTGCCAGGATCTTATGGAGCCTCACTCTTGTACTTTTAGGCCAATTGTTCTCATATGATGTGATCAGGGCCCTCCGCAGAAATTCCGCAGCGTGCTGTTACTCATCTACTGTACCACAGTTCGTGAGATATTCCGCGAGCCTAACTTTGAGTTCCTTCTTGTATGAGTCCCAGCGTATATTCCTGGGACTTCTGATCTTCGCAATCGCCGGTCTTTTAGGGCCAACTGAAACAAGATATACTTGTAGTCCGAGAGAGACTCCTCGGCGGAGACTCTCCAGCTCACTACATTGCTCCTCATTTCCTCCAAGCATAGAGTCAGATCAAGAACCTCACTCCTGTTTTTGTTCTAGAATGTGGGAGTATTGCCTCGATTTAAGATTTTCAGCTCAGTACCCGCGAAGCATTCCAATAAATCTCTTCCTCTATCGTTGATCTTTGTGCTCCCCCACACTATGTGGTGAGAGTTTGCATCACAACTTCTTGTAATTAATTACCCAGTATTTAATTTCGTTTCGGAATTTCATTTTCATTCTCTAATTTTCGTCCACCGACAGTCAAATGTTTTTGAATAAAAATGAGATCCGATTAATCGTTTTCTTTCACATAATTAAATATTCTTAAACCTTTAATATCTATTTGAAGACAGAAGTTTTCGTCTGTCCTGTTAAGAGTATCAATAGTAAGTGCCTTCAACTAATGTAGTCAAATTTCCAATGTTGTGCCCACAAAAATTATATGATTTATTTTTGTATTAAAAAGTGAAAGGTTCTAGACATATGCCCATATGCATTTGAAAATTGCTCAATTATTTGTAAAATTTGGTATGAATTCCGTGTTCTTCAATTTTGCGCTTGCCTTTGGCTGAATACTGTAAGCTATAATTGGCTTTGAGGTGATCGTCACAGTAGAATCAGACAATCAGCTGTTAAAAGTAAGTTCAGCTGTTGTCGAGACTTGAGAGAAAGATTCGATAGAACGTTAATGTAAAATAGTGGTATTCCAGTAGGCGCGAGTTTCAAAAGAGTCTAAATTATTTGCTTGGATTATGGTATGGTAGAGTGTGGTACTCAACCGCTCTAAATTAATTCAGTATTAATATTTGCGGAATTTCATAAATTTTGAGAATTCTGGTGACCGTTGAAAGATGAGTGAAAACTGTCAGAATTTAAAGTATTTTCTAATTCGGATTGAAATTGTTCTTGACGCGCGGTTGAAAAGGATTGAAAAATTTTTCCGGGTGGGCCTCGGATTCATTTGGACTGAATTTGCAGCTGACACACGGATTGAATAGGCTTGAGAAGGATTGAAAACTTGCTTTTTATTGGTTCGGAATGATATCCTAGCCGTAACTTCTGTTTGGATGGGCTGAGCTGGAAGGAGGGGATTGAGAAAAATAGAGACAAAGCGGAAATTTCGATATTCTTGAGATATTCTAAAATGTTTTGGGACGTTTTTTGTGTACTCAAATTTTCTACGTGAGATATCTCAAAAATTGCAATATCTCATTTGGGACTTCAGAATCTCCCTGAAACATTCCTAAAACATCTCAGGATATCCTATGCATATCTAAATTTCCGTCTTGATGTGATATCTCGTAGATATCCATACAATGTTTCCAGGATGTCTCAAGATATGGATGGTATATCCAAAATATTGCATGCGACGTTTCGAAACCTGTACATGTTTTCTCATGAGACTAATTAATCTATAATATATAATCTTATTACTTTCAACATAAGTAGAACTTGGAAATAATAAAAGTAAATCAGCTAATTGCTCGCTATATCTATTTGTACCATATTAGCTCCGCCATTCTGAATTCTTGATTTTTGACGTCAGGTTCGGCAACAGTGATCCAAAGAAACCTCATTTACTTAGGTTAAAGCAAATCTGACAAAACCTTGAATTTAGGACACTTTTTGGCCTCTCCTGGCGCTTTATTGAGTGGGCTACAAGAACCAAATATAGATTTCAAATCGATACCCATAAAAACTTAAAGGGCAAGGCACATCTCATAGCTGCTTTACAATCTAGGGTCTTGAGCACCTGGCACCAGGTCTCGCGCGTAAACGGTCCATCAACTCAGACCTCAAAGAGGAGACAGAATATGAGGTGAATGGATGTTTTAGGGTGTTCAGCAGGCGTTGGGCAGCATAGAAAAAAGTCGCCTTTTCCTTGAACGTGCGAACCGTAGAAATGTCTCCTATTCGACTGATGACGTTATTCCCCTCCTTTGCAGTGACTGATCGCCTTTCCATATTCACGCCTACACTAACTAAAATACTGAGTCCGTGAAGCTCAGTAATAAAACAGTTGCCAAAGGTCAACAGTATTGAATACTATCAAAATATTTGTTTGCAATATTTAAAAAAGTGATTTCGAAAATAAAATATATAAATTTACTGGATTTGAGAATTAAACATATAACAATTTTACCTTAAAAGCTCGGCAATTTGAATCATTATGATATTTTGATATGTCATATAAGCTTCAACTAGAATATTGCTCCTGAAATATTCAGAAGTGTGACACGGTTTCAGAGAATACTGATATATTTAATATTTACAACAAACAAATTGTAAACAGGAACAGTAGCTGAAGCAGCTCCAGTGATTCCCATCTCAGCTCAGCTGAAGTATAATATTGAAGTGCTGTGCGAGTACATTACTAAGAAGATTCCAGTACCTTTACGTGATTTTACTTCGGAACCAAGATTAATTGTAATTCGCTCTTTTGACGTCAATAAACCTGGTTGTGAAGTCGATGATCTTAAAGGAGGAGTAGCGGGTGGGAGTATTCTGAAGGGAGTGTTAAAGGTATGTATTGTTATTTTATTTTATTTTCATAGAGGAAGATACTGTGTTTTTAAATATTATTGGACAATTTGAGAACCGTACATGAGCAAAACTTAAGCAGGCATATTCTGCTCGCGTTCCGCGCTTGGTTACTTTTACACTGAAATGCTTTCGTTCTAATGATTGTTTAGCAACTACTATAAGAAATAAAAATCGATTATTGAATTCTTAATACCGTCAAGAATCAAATTTGGTTACGAATTTTTTAAATATTTGGAATGACTCATATATATTTTTACTATTTTTGCAGGTTGGAATGGAAATAGAAGTTAGACCTGGATTGGTTTCTAAAGATAGTGAAGGAAAACTAACTTGTCGTCCAATATTTTCTCGGATAGTATCTTTGTTTGCTGAACAAAATGAACTACAGTTTGCAGTACCTGGTGGACTTATAGGTAAGTTTAAAGTAAAACTGAGTTATACTTGGTTAGTGAGGGGGTGGATCCTGTGGGTGACAGGGTGACCGGAGTGAAGACGAAGAGCGTCCAATAGAGGAAGTAAGAGGTCAAGCGGTGGTGACGTAGTGCGTCGTAGGAAGGAGTGAGTTTACTGGCAGGAGGGAGGGGGACAGAGCGCGTTCAAGGGAGGAAGTGTGAGAGCGAATGAGGACGTCGCGCGCCGTAGTGGACTGCACTTCTGTAGTACAGGCCGACCTAGCCACTGGGTGCGAGTGAGAGCGAAGTGTGATGGTAAGTGTGACGTCATCATCGAATTGATACGTTGTTGTGTGTTACGAAGGGTGAAAAGGGGTAAGGGTTTAGCCGAGTACAGTTGGAATGCCAACCGTATCAGCGGAATGGGTTAGCTAGAATGCCAGCCAATCCGTGATTGGAGGAATTCAAAAGATACAAGTGAAGACACAAGGGTTATGTATAAATGGTTAGTATTTTATTCTTACGAATTCAAGATACAGCCGGCTTCGGACCAGAGCGGATGACCAGCCCTGGGAGTGAGAGAGATAGCGTTATGGTGCTTGGGCCAATAGTGGTTGTCTTGTCACCGACCAGTGCGGATGACCAACCCTGGAAGCGAGAGAGACAGCGTAAAAGTGTGTTCGACTAATCCGGGTTTTCACTGACTGGGAAGGATCGAGTGGAAGGAGATGTGCGCGTTCGGGTTTCGTTGATGCTGTCCACGTGGCTCCCGTCTACACTCGGTCCTGCCACTCCACCGACGTGAGGAACTAGTAACTTCCTCACCCTGGCATGCACATACTTACGTACGTAAGGGTGTCCACACCAGGGCAATGAGAGTTCCTTCCTTCCCCGCGATAGGTGTGTTTCAGCTGGTGTCTCGCTTATATACATAGTCTTAATATTAAAAATGGCTAACATCTAAAATGGTTATCTACAAATAAATAAACGTAGTCTGCGAGAGGGTTTTTATATTTAATGAAAGTCTCGCTCCATGCGAGCCGCGTATAAAGGGTATATGATATTAATAAACGTACACATAATGATAAAAAATATTTATTAATGGACTCTATGAATTATATACCATATATTTCATTGAGAATCTAAAAAATCTCACTGGTAACTTACATACTGGCTATTAATTTTGTCATTCTATTTGCAAATATCTTACCTTTTAAACATTCAAAATATAAACATTTTTTTAATAATTTCAAAGTATGCATTTTTAGAGAAAAACAAATCAGTTCGACGAGATTCATAATGTAATTAGTTTAAAATTTGATTTTAATGTTATTTCAATTTCCAAAAACATGCATTAATCTTAATAATGCTACAAAAATATTGAAAACGGTTAATTTTTGGTTATTCTCAACAACAAAAAAATTTACCAATTACTTTATCAAGGAAGTGAATTTTGCTTATGTAAAATGAAATTTTCAAGATGTTCTGACTTAGGTATAACTAACTATAATTACATTTTATGTATAGTAGGAATTAAGTTTTTATCAATTTTATAATGAAAATTTTGAAATTTTCACGCTATTAGGCAAATTGAAAATAAAATTTAAAAATTAAAATGAAATAATTCAATAATTGCATTCGTAAAAATTAATCACAAAAATAGTTATCATTATCATAAAATGATTACGCAAAAATTGAATTCAATGAAATTTAGTATAATAATTGATAGTTATTTATTGTTGTTAAAGTGAACTTACATAACTAATGAGCCAAAAACAATAGTATGTAACAGTACAAAGCTATATACTACGAGTATTTTTAATTTGTAATGTTTTGTATAAATGTATTCAAATTTATAATGAAATTACATCAGAAATTACATCTTCCTTTCCTTTTAGCTATTAGAAAATTTTAATTAAACTAATTTTTTCATTATAAAATTTAAAATAACCTTCAAAAAAGTAATAAAATGAATTAGACTCTATATATATAATTTTAAAAACTTTCAGACAAATAGAACCGCGGTAAATTACACTTATGTGTACGATGGAATCACAATGATGGTCTGGCAAAACCCCGGTGTATCTTGAGGACACGGAGCGACTCAAGAATGACAGCTCTCTGCATCCATCTCGCAAGTGTCTCGGCATGTTTTTTGCACGTGGGTATGGCTTCGAGGTTACGAACCAGTGATGGCTCAGCATTTTCGAGTGCACCGATCACAAGGACAATCGTTTTAATCGAATATTCTGGGAACAGTTGCTGCAGCTCCATTATAAGGTCTCCAATACCTCTCCTCCTCTTCCTTCTCGTTGACTGTGATGCTGTTGTTGGACGCAGCCGAGAATTCGATGACGAAAATAGTTTGTTTCTCTTTGTCGAGGAGTACGATGTCAGGCCTCGAGTGTACAACTTTAAGCCTGAACTCGAAGTGCCTGTAAATTTTGCACAACTTGTTCTCGACTATAAAGTCTATCTCTCTGGGAGCGTTCGGCAGGGCAGGGTCGCATTCAAGACAACAAAGCGACAAAGATGGTAGTAAAGCATTCTTAAGGCCTCATTGTGTCTGTGAACTTAATGCGTTCCTGCGTGAGTGGGACACCCAGATATTGTGTGTCCTAGGTGCTCATAATGTGCATGACATGCTCTGCACCTATTGCTGAGAACTTCTTGACTTAAAATGCGGCTACAGTATGCTAAGGTGGAAGTTACACCGTTCTAACACCGAAAAATGAAGCCCTCTGTGCCTGAATTTAGTCCAGATGATTTGAGAAAAGCAAATGTTAGCTTTATCAACAAGGACTGATTGTTTACATTTCTGTAAAAATTGTCGTGCATTTTCTTGTCGAGGATCTGCTCGAGGATTTTTTTACCTCTGCTGTCTTCACCCGGGCTTTTAGAAGTGAGGTATCTAACTGGAGTAATGCACTCCCGTTTGTGAGGTGAGCTGCAGCCAGGATAATTTGGTTATACAGACATTTAAGATTTAGAAGTCCGCGCTCGCGTTCACGGCGTGGGATATACAGACCCGGAATGAACGCGTTGATATGCAAGCTCTTCTGCATATGTATGATCTTACGCGCTGCTATGTCGAGGGCCATGAGCTCGTGCTCCGTACATGGCATCTGGTTTTCCAACATGAATCTCTATGCATCCCACTATGTGTTGATGAACCTTCAAGCTTCCCAGCCGACAGATGATAAGTCTATGGGAGGTTGAATCGAAAGCTTTTCGGTAATCATTCAAGGCTATCGACAGATTTTGCTTATAGAATGCAGCGTATCTGTAGACGCACCTATCGATTAGCAGGTTTTCTGGGTAGCCTGCTACGGCTGTTGAGACCAGTTAGTGGCCTGTAGTTCCTTGGGTTGGACAAGTCGCCCTTCTTCCGTAGGAGTACAGTGCGTCCTAACACCAGCCGCTGCGGAATGGGCGTCTCCGACTTAACATGTAAGGTTAAGATCCGAGCCAGATGTTGATGTGTAGAAGTAATCTTCTTCCACCGAAACTTCTTGATATCATCAGGTCCAGTGGCGGAAAAGTTCTTCGTCCCCCTCAGTGCATTCTTCACCTCTTCGGCAGTGATTGGTGGACATTCCTCTTCAGACGTCACGAGGTTGTCACACAGCTTCCTGAAATGGATGATATCCTTAGTGTCTTCATTCAATGGGTGCCGTTCTTTAGAAATCTACCGCAAAAAAGTCTCGACCTCGGGCTTGTGCGAATTTTTGACAGGAACAGGGGGATCGCTGAAGAGGCGCAATGGGTCAGCAAGAAACTGTCGATTCTTCTTGACCCATCCCTCCCTCTTCTGTATTCTTCTCCCTGGGTCAGATAATACCCGTATCGTCTCAACAATGTGCTGCTTGATCGTCAGCAGCCTTGACTTGTTCAGTGTGTGACGGTGGATCCTCAGTTCGTGGGTGAACTTTCGCACCCTTACCTTAAACGGTCTACCAGATTTTATGTAGTCAGTCCCACGCTGAATACGGGACGCGTTCTGACTAGCCCAACCAATCTTCTTGTTCAGTTAATGCAATCGCTTTTTGATCCTTTGATTCATGGTCGATTTTGCCCTCAGATTTGAATCGGCAAAAGCTCTCGCACATCATAAACTGAACAAGTGGTCGTTGAGAGGTCGGACTCGTCCGAGAGATCCTCAAATAGGGCGGCATTCATTTCAGCTAGATCTTGGGGTTTAGGAGGAGCCTGAATGTTAATGTTCCTCCTTGTCCTGAAATCGCTATCTATTCTTATAGGACGCCTGCTTTCCGCTGTTGGTCTTGATGTCGCTTCCTCCTCTTCTTCTTATGCAGTATTCTTCTTCTTCTTGCAACGGTTGAGGAAGCGTTCTGCGTACATTTACTGTTTGCAAGAGGTTCTCAGCGCGGTTTCGCAACAAGTGTTGCGAAGAGTGCGAAAGCTCTGGCTTTCTCTGGCGCCACAGAATGTGCAAACGCGTCATGTAACCTCTGCAATCAAGGATAATGCTGGCATCGAAGCAGTCCAGCACTTATCTCTGAGTCGATCCGTCCACTTAAAACACCTGTAGACTTTCCGGTCCGTCATCGTGCTTCCATTCAAATTATTTTCAGTACCTAGAACTCTAGGGCTATCAGCACTGTTTGCCGAACTATTGTCTAGTGGTCTAAGCGCTCGATCGATAGTTGAACATAATATAGAAAATCTTACATTATGGACATACTTTATTTGAGTGTGAAGCGCGAGACACGTGATGAGAATTCATTTGTGAACTCGAAGAATCTCTATCAAAAGGGAATTCACAATTACTAAATTACAGTTGTCAGTGGGGGAAGCACAAAGACCGAGCGCGAATCGCGAAATCCGTTTGACGCGTGCCCTAGGTGCGTTCAAACTTGCGAGGTTAGGAATTGCACCCTCTAGCTTAATTTGTCTGCGAAAATCCGATTTGGCCCAACTGTGTGGCGCCTGACTGCTATTCTGCCAACATGAGTTTAATTACCGTCGATTTTTTTTGTTAACTCATTGGTTATACATATATAAGAGTATGAAGTTTTTTTTAAATCAAAATTGATTGTTAAACTTAATATATGTAATCGTAGGAGTACGGCACTGGCCACGATAATCAACTGACACCTTCTATCTATCATAAGTCTCCTTATGAGGGAGGATAAAATAACAACACGCTTTAACTTCACCAGGGCTTTCCGCGTCGTCATCCCAAACAGGGATGTGTGGAAAGCAAATGGTAACCCGCTTCTCCAGGGGCGAATCTGGTACACAGATGGCTCCAAAGGAGTAGGGGGGTCAGGAGCAGGAATTTACAACAGTGCAGGAAGGAGGGGGATGGGAATCCCACTCGGACGACATGCCACCTTCTTTAAGGCGGAGGTCCTGGCTGTCCTCTGCTGCACTGAAATGCTCATAGAAGAAGACGCGGTTGACAGGCAGATTACAATCTGCTCAGACAGCCAGTCGAGATTAACCGCAGTTGGAAACCTAGACATAACATCATTGAACCCGAGGAAATTACAACGTAAACAGTGGTCGACATTTCGGGGTTCATCAAGAGGTCTGTAGTCGACCACTAGAAGCGAAACGATAAGGGTGTGGCACAATGGGCTTTATAGCCTGAGCGCCAGGGGGTGACGAGTCGAAAAGATCTCCTTTGAGCTAAATCCAAACTACTTATGAGACTGTCGTATCGATAATGGAGGAAGGATCCAATCTACGAGGTTTTAACATTTACATCGACCATAATCTGAACAGGAAAAGTAGAAACATTTACTATTAGTGACATGGGTTATTCAAGTATCTGAGAGAAAGAGATATACGTGGCACAGTTTTAAATGGCGTAATTAGGATAAATAATAAGTCCGACTCACTTGATTAATCATAGGGGCTAACTAAGAACGAAATCATCTCAGGTGAAGATGCCCCCTTGACGTTACAAGTACGGTGAAAGAAGCGTTCAATTTCAGAAATTGCTTCCCCTTTGCATAGTAAACGCCAAAGAGGATGTCCATCTGGAAGTTCCATAAAGCATCGGATAAGTCTGTGTCCACCAAGTGCAGTAATCATAAGAATTGGTCTGTACCAGGGGGCACATTGGACTCCTTTCTAAATCGGGACTCTCAGGCATCGGCTGAGCAATCAGACGACCCAAAATATGATAAAGGAGGAACTACGGCCACGCAATGAAGTCCACGACTCAAAATTGCATTTTGGAATATCGCCGAGCTCAAAAATATTTATTGTCTGTATGTGAGTCAGCAGAGAATGTTTTTGGAATATGACATCATTGGATTAACGGAGACGTGGATGACTAGGAAATTGGTAAATTGTCCTGCATTCCTGAAGGACTACACTGTGATCCAGAGCGAAGTTGAAAAGAACCACATTTGTGGCAGGGCAGTGAACTAACGAGCGCTGTAAATAAAAACGAGGTTAATACAGTATAACAAAAAATAATTACGAAAAAGATGAGTCACTATCGAACGATTCCAGAAGCCAGCATAAGAGAGAAGGAATTGAAATATAATAAAGTTCTACATATATGGATGTATATTGAGTCTCCGTCTCTTGTGGTAGTGCAACTCCGAACACTGTCTACATACCACCTTGATCAAAAAGTTTTAGGACTCGTCACCGTGTGGCGCTCTCGTTCGGCCGATTTCAATTCTTC
>JAUMHM010000086.1:2000049-2012835 GCA_032362435.1 Melikaiella ostensackeni
CCTCCCCCCCCCCCCCCCATAATCTTTAATCCCCTTTCCTTTTCCTTTTTTCACTATTGGTACCACTCTCCGTTCTTTTCATATTTATGGCCAACCCTCGCCTGTACTAGACAGGGTTAGTCTTATGGAAAAATTAGTTACACTAGCCAGTGCCAATTGTAATGTAAAACATTAAAAATGAAAAATTTCAGATCGTTCGATTTTTATCTGTTTTGATTTTAAACATGATTTTTTAATTTTTAATTTTAAATCGTTTAATTTTGAACCCTGCATTTATAATTATTAATTATTCTCGAAATGTTGCCATCAAATATTTCCCAATTTTAAATGATTCTTTTCCTGAAATCTTGAACTAAAAATCGGACAATTTTAAGATATTACATTGAAAATTATAAATTGAAAAAAAAAGAATAAAAACCCAGATCGCTTTGATTCCAATTTTTGAAATCGCACAATTTTAAGGATTTCAATTCAATATATTTTTTTAAGTTGAGTTTGAAATTCTCAATATTTTGGAACATTTTCAAATAAAAATAGTTCAATTTTCAATGCCTGGTTTGGAAATCTTCTCATTTTAAAGCTTGAATTTGACAAATTATTTTCTTAATTTTTCATAGTTTTGAATTCATTCTGGGGGCATTTAAGGTATTATCAGCATAAATTCATACAAACAGCTATTCATACGAAGAACACACACAAGCCCATTAAAGACGCTCTAACTTCACGTCGATCAACTGAATGCGTTTGAAAGTGTCTAACCTATCGGACCTCTGTGTTCTTTCATACTTTCAGGGCTCTCCTTCATAAATGAAATAACAAAAAATTCTGAAATTTTCACAGAACCTCTGTGTTGTGTTCTTCTATGTTTTCTCAATTAAAAAAAAAAAGATTGTGAGAAAAGTTTAGCAGCTCAGGTAAACTATGTGGCATTTTCGATACCCTGGGATGGGGCTTGTGTGCATATGGTGCAAATATCAATTTCAATTATCTCAACTTTGGAATAGCCAACCTCCTTGTAATTGCACAGACCATTAGATAGCACTTTAATGAATCTATATTCCCAATTTGATAAAATTTTTTAAGAAAATAACTTTATGCTGATAATACCTTAATTAAAATTTTTTAAATTACAAATCCTTTAAATTGAAAATTTTGCAACTATCAAGTCTTTCAATTTGATATTCTACGAATTCGAAGAATTTAACAAACCAGACAATTTTCTACTTTTAAAATTGAAACCAAACAATTTAGAATATTCAAATCTAAAGTTACTTATTGAATTTAAAACTGACTATCAAGGCTTTCAATATGAAATTTTGAAATTTTGAACGATTTAACGAGGGTGGAGCGTGGCACCTTTAGTCAAAAGTGCATCATAAAATTTTGTCCACAGAAGGGTACTATATTTGTTTGAGCAGAATTAAAAAATTGTGCAACAATTTATGAAGCCGAGCTTTTGATAATTTCTTGAGTGATATTATTATTAAAAAATGCAAAAAGTTTCGTATTTGACTCATTCTCGTAGTGGGTTGTCATGGAAACATGACATGGTGGCCTATTCTCCAATCTCCATGCTTGTCAGGCTGAGTTATTTTTTTCTAGGATTATTTTCAACGTCGTTTCATTAAAACATCTTCCTTATTTGTACCGGCAGCTCAATAATAAACATTACCCAATGAAAGAGGACGGTCCAGTGCATAAATAGTTTAATTTTTAATTCTCAAAGTTGGATTTTGGCGTTGTGAGAAATCAAAATGTTATAGATGGCGCGAAGTATTCTCCATTAGGCACATGCTAAAATAACTATTTTCAAAACTGAATTCCTCATAAATTGATACGGCTAGAGGATCTTAAATTTTCACAGAAAACGTATTTCATATTCCTTTATAATATATTTTAAATTCAGTTTTTTTTTTATTTTATTTTTTTTTAAATAAACTATCATCCAATATTACATACTTCAAAATTAGACACTATTGCAAAATAAAACATGCGAAATTTTACAATTATAAAGTAGTAGCCTACAACATTATGAAATTTGCAACCTCCGAAAATTAAGAAATTTCAAACCAAATAATTTCGAATTTAATCCTTTGAAGCAAGAAAACTTTAGTTTTAAGGCCTCAAAGATCAAACTGTTTTACAATTGCGCATTCGAAATTATGACTTTAAATGGAAATCATAGAAATTTCAAAGATGATAAATATTATTATTAAGAATCATATCATGTAGTATCAAGTGCATTCAAAATGATTGGATAGATTTTTTTTCTACCAAATTTGATGTCTGTCTCAAGAAAAATCTCTATTATTTTCGCTGTTCAAATATGAAGAGTTCTAAATATTTTGAACCTTTAAAATTTAGTTATTCTAAGTACGTTTAAAATTATAAGTCTTCTAATCCAAAACTTTCAGAATTAATGAATTCAAACTTGAAACGTCAAAAATTTAACAATTCCAAATTTCGTTAAAAAATGATTAATTTCCAAATTGTGCATCACGATCTTTAAAATTAAATCGTTTTAATCTAAAGTGCAAAATTAATTACTTAAAAATCAACGATAAAACATTTCCATGCAAGGGGAACAACTTCATGTTGATTCAAGTGGGAAAACAATTTTAAAAAATGTCAAACTGACATATACTAACAAACTGTCACACTGATATTATGTGGAAAAAGTGAATGAATGAATTTGAAGATTATTATTATTAATTGGCAAAAATCGAAAGTCTGATTCGTCTTTCTCAATATTTTTAACTTTGCATATAATAGAGTGGTCTTTGGGAGTGGTACTCATCGAGCCTATAATTCTAGGCACTAGAAAAGAACATTTTTGACGATTTTTAATTGGTAAAGATAGTAATTTTAACATTTATTTTTAAATCTCTGAGTGGCTTAGTATATTAAGGGTAGTTTACCGGCTTAGTCCCTATAATGTCAAATTTTCAACTTTCTTCCGACAAAGTATCATTATTTGTGATACATACAATTAGGCAAAACCTCTTTTAATTACGTTCACATGAACTTTGAAATACCAGGTACATTTTCAACAAGGTTAAGG
The DNA here is from genome assembly GCA_032362435.1 of Melikaiella ostensackeni. Taxonomy (NCBI): domain Eukaryota; kingdom Metazoa; phylum Arthropoda; class Insecta; order Hymenoptera; family Cynipidae; genus Melikaiella; species Melikaiella ostensackeni. The sequence goes on from JAUMHM010000086.1 coordinate 2,003,111, forward strand.
TGGAAAAACATGTTATTTAGTTATAGGGAGGTTCAAACTTCAATTTGGCCTTGGATTATTGCTCAAACTCGATGAGCATAGTAACGCACCCAAAATACGGAACTTCGAAAGGGGTTTCCAATGTTTGCGGATAGGTTGAGGCGAGGCAACGTAAGTGATACCGATAGAGTTAATTAAGAACTACATTTTGACCATTAGCTGATCTTAAAACTCGATGAGCATTACGTTGTCAAATTTGTGACATCACTATCGTTGATTTAAGAAGTACTGGGTGCAACAAATGTTCAGAATAGCGTAGCGTTGTTATTGAATGACCTTAAGCTGTAAATAGGAAGCTACTGTCAGTTTCGTGCCTAGTGATTTTGAAAAACACTGTATTTTTCAATTTTTCAGATTAAGAAATTGCCCGGAGTGGAATACAGCAAAGAAGAACAGCTGCAAAGTTTAGAAAATCTACGGAAGCAACTGAGGTTGAAGAGAGATCTTCTATTAAAATATCGAAATATGTGTACTTTCTAAATGTTCAAAGTGTAATTTTTTAGGACAAACGCCTAAGTTTTACGGACAAATTATGGTTCTACGCATTATTTTGCGCTATTTAGCAAATAATGAATATATTGTTGACAAGCTTGCTGAATCAAAATTGTTTAGGAGAACCGCTCAACTAACTGTTTATATTTTTCATCGAACTCACATGGCCAAGATTACGCAACAGTTATCTTCAAACCCAAAACAATTGAGTCAAAAATTAAAAGTTATTATTAAGAGTTTTTCTAATGATTTGCGGAAAGAAATAGAACAAGCAAAACAAAATATGAAAAAGTGAAAACGAAATATGTTAACTTTAAAATCTTTAGATACTTCTTCAGCAAAATCACTTAATGTAATAGCTACTATGTAATAAATTTTATTTTTTCTTGATTGAAATAATAATATTCTATTTTGTTAAGGAATATGACTAAGGTTTTATACTCAAGCACAAAATAATTGAAGACTGCATTGTATTATAATAAAGTTATAAGCACCCCGTATTCAGACTGCCCTGCGGGTCATGTTAAGGAATAGCGATAGGACCCACGCCAGGGTCCTTTCCAAATTCCCACCACCACTTGACCAGTTCTCGTGCCATCTTCCCGATTCGCAGACGTGTCATCTCCCTCAGTATTTCAACCTCTTAGTGCAAGGCGATATCCGTCCTGAAAGCAGGGCAACCTCCAACCTCATCCCCAAGGATTTACTGTTCAGGCACTCTCCAAGGACCTTGGCTTCATAGTCTGGGTTCCAACTTCCAGATTGCAGCGCTAGCCATTAGTTAATGACCCTGTCATAAACTTGGCGCTCAAAACAAATCTACCCACAATTCCCGTAACTCCAAAATTCCTTCCAGTCGAGAGTAGAAGTCAGGGAAAGAAAATAATGAGAATGTAAAAATGTCTATTCCAATTGCATGCATACTAAAAAATGCAAGTGGTTGGATATATTTAAAAAATAATTTACACGTTTCGTAGAGTTTTGAAAAATTAAATGGTTGATGATTTTTTCATCAATGGTTTAAGAAAGTGCGGGTTGGAAAATATGTCCTTTAAAAAGAGTTGATATACTTCGTGTACTTGCAAGCTCTGCCACCTTTAACAAACAATAAAATTACCCTAAAAAGACCTTGTGTTCGAGATCAGAAATTAGAAGTAAAAAATTATAAGAAAATCGGAACGAAAGTACGAATAATAGGAAAAGACAAGCGGTGTCAGTTCAGATGAATGGGCGCGCAACAATTAGATTGGAAGATGCGAAAACCCCTTCCACCTCAGAAATCAGGCGAGCGTCGAGTGGTCGGTAGCCTGATCCAGAATTCGCTTTCTCCCCCAGTTGATGAATCCTGTACGTGGTCAGGCCATGCGTACCTCCAAGTAGGAAAACTGAGAAGCTCAAGCGTTTGAACATGCCGGTTTTCACTTATCAAAAAACAAGAACCTATGAGTTAGGCTGCGCATTCGGAAATCAGAATAAATGAAGAAAATCCGGACTCATTTAAAAACGAAAATGAGGATAGGGCAGATCAAAATAAAGGTAATAAGGAATTAGCTATAGGAAATTTGAAGCTTGTAACCATGAGAAATAGAGTAATAGAAAGGAAGAAGAACAGCTGAGAAATGAAGGCTTTGTTGAATATTACTGTACACCGACACGAAAATACAGAGAAAGTACGACGGCAAGTACGCTAGACGCACCCCGACAAGACTATACAGAACAAACATGAAAATGGAATGATTTAGATTGGGATCTGAAAAATAACGTTTAAAAGCAAATAGGCAAGAAAAACAAAGCGAAAGAATTGATAATAGGACGTTCGAAATTGATTCCCTCCTAGAGAACAACTCTGAATTATGGAGTGTGTGCAAAAATGAGTTAATTGCGAAGAAAATTAAAGCGTTAAAATGAAAATAAAAGAACTTTCAGATGAGGTTAAACAATTGAATGAAAGAATATATAAAATCTGAAATACAACTACATAAAATCTTGCAAATCACAGTAACAGGCCTTGAAATTCACCAAATACTGTGCATTTCGAAGGAACAGATTTAGATTTGAATGATCAAAGACACGTATTAGAGGGCGCAAGGTCGAATATCACAAACAGGTGTAGCGGTCAAGGGGACGGATTCTCACAGTTTCCGAGACCGTTGCAAAGGCAATCCATTATAAAAAAATGAAATGCGCACGCTATTTGCTTTTGGCATGATCCGAACACCTATTCAAATCATGTCAAACTGGCCTTTGAAATTTGAAAACAACACAGAAGACAGCCCAACTTATTTCTTAAGTGGTTTAATAAGATTTAAAAGGGGCTATACAATCAGGGATAGCGATATTTGAAAAAACTTGGATGCGGTTTTACAAGAGGAAGCTTTGATTTGCTTTTAAGTATATAGAGATAGTTGGGATAATTGGAACGATATTATAGAAGATTTTAAAGAAGTTTATTTAAATGAGAGATATTCAGAAATAGTAAGAAATAAAATGAAGTTCTGTTCTTGTTTTATTATTGTTTCATTAAGCCTAATCCCTTTCGAGGGAAAAATAAATTCCCTATTCTCTTCTAAACTGGTCAGCATTAACCCGTGCCCCCGGGCTTTTGAAATTAACATGGGATTTTAAATGGGAAAAGCTCAGTTTCTGAGAAAATGGGGAAAAGCAGTACTTCTTATTAACTTTTTGTAAATTGAAATTCAGTCACTTCTTAAGTAATGTTCAAGGAATAATTTGCACCCCATAACTTTCAATTCCCCCCAACCCTCGTGTATTTGTTCAAACCATTTTCCCCTGTAAATCGTGAAGTTATTGTTTTCTGGAGTTAATGATGCAATTAACGAATGTTAAGAGAAATATTTTTTTGTTTAAAGGTATTTGGAAGTTATTTGAATAATTACAGGGTCCTGTGGCATAAGGGCGTAAGTGCCAAAACCCGAATTTTTCAGGAAATAAAAAAACTCTTAACTTTAACGCAGTTAATTGAAAAATAAAAATGAAACAAGAAATCACTTTTTAGTTATTACTTAGGTCTATTGAATCGTGAAAAAAACAGGCGAAAAGAAGTCATCACTCAAAAAAAATGATTACCGAGCATATGTTCTGACCCAGTATTAAATCGAACTGGACCATATTCTTCTATAGAGACATGAGTTAGGTCAAAAAAATTAGTTGAATGCCAATAAAACGCATTTCTGAAATTTGGCACTTGTGCGTTTATGATCTTTAGGATCTCTTTCACGCTTAAATTAGACAATGCTGAGAAAGGACGTTTTTTTAATACGAGTTTTCCAGTATTGAAACTCATTAAGATCGTAATTATTCCGACGCTTTTAATTCGGACATTAGACATTTTTATTGACCGTTCAACTTTTGAAATTACACCGCTGAATCGAGAAGCTCCTTTTAAGCTAGAGTTCAACTTAGAAACTCTATCCAGAGCCGAGATAATTATTTTTTACATATTTAACTCTACTAATTAGAATAATCATTAAATTGAAGTAAAACAAATTGCCATTGGTTAAGTACATGCTACAGAATACTCATGAATTTTTCAAATTTCTGGTATCAATTTTTGAACGTGTGTAGGACTTCAAATTTGACGTAGTGAAAGTTGAGGGTCATTTCTCCTGTTTTTTTCACATCTTTTCTGTCACAGGAAAGACAAAAATTTTTTGACGAAAATCAAACTGACATTGTTTTACAAGTATAATGTTGAAGAATATTTCTGTCTTTCACTCAACATTCTGCGATTTTTTTCTCGCCGAGTAATAAATCTTCAAAGCCAGGTGTCAGGAGTATATATTATATACTGCCAGTCCGAGGCGGTGGCAGTTACTCGACGAAAAGGAGCCTCTTAAATGTCACAGAATCGATGAGATATCACGAAGAGCCAATTATCTGAACTCTGAGGCCTCACTACAAAATATGGGGACAGCGACTGACACTTGCGGCCACCAGGGTCGCTAGTGCGCGTGGAGGTATACACGGCGGCATCGTCTGCTAGTTGCATTATATTAGACCGCGATAACGCAGTGTTGAGGTGTTTCTTTTTAGCATTATTTTCAAAATGTATGTGTGGCTTTCGGGTGCAAAAATGAAGGAGGACGTCGCTTTTCGAATGATAAAAAATGGAGGAAACAGTGGATAATAACCATTATCCACGTCACACGCAGTACAGCTTAATACACAATATCATTCTTGCTCTTCATCTGAAGTTCACTTTTTAATTTTTATATTGGATAACCGAAAAATAATTTACTGTAATTGTTATATACCCAAATTGTCAATTTGACTCATTTATATTTTTCCGAATTACTATATGTCATAATTTGTATATTTCCGAATTGCTATTTGATATAATTTTTAGCATTCCAAATTACTGTTTGGCATAATTGTTGCTTTCCCATTTTGTATTTGGCACCATTTTTATTTTACCGAATAACTTTTTGACATAAATTTCATTTTACCGAATATGTACCTTTTCACATACTTCTGATATTACCGAATAACATATTAACACAGTTCTTATTTTTCCAAATTTCTACGTGACATAATTTTTATTTTACCGAATTATCCTTTTCCACAATTTTCACTTTTCCGGGATTTAAAATACTGATACGTTGAATGATTCAATTTACACGATTCAAATGTAACATTAAACAGTTCGAAGTGTTTCAGTCTACAATTATTTGAACGAGTTTTTAATTAAAAATTGTTTCATTTTTCACACTTTTCATTTTAAAATGCCAAACATTAACAAATTTAATTAACAAATAAAATTAACTGTCTTGTTTAATTCGAAATTAATGATAAACACATACGCAAAAAGTTTGAAGACTGCGCGCGAACTGAAAACGAAAATCATTTTAGAAATTAAAATAAAAAAATATTGAACTTTCAGATTTAAACATTGTTAATTTACAAATTTCAAAGAACTACCGTTTCAAATTTGCAATTGCATTGCAGAATAATGATCGATTGACGCACGCAGTTAAAAACTGTTTGAATATTTCTAGCTCTATTACTTTTTCACTGTCTAATTTATAAAGTTTTAATCAGTGAGAAAAAAAAGTTAAATCAGAGAAAATTTACGTATTAAAACGACGATTTCTTCCATTGGAAAAGATCTATATTCCATTGAAGAAACAATTTACCTCAATTGAGTACGGACACAACCAAAACTTTCCTCCCACTTCGTTACTGCCAGTTAAACCAAACAATTTTGACCCAATCATTTATGCAATTTCACACATTATCTAAGTTCGTCCAAATCTAGAGATATAGCACATCACAGATTAGTATAAAATCACCAAATCAACACCTGGACTCACAAATGGTTTGAGTAATGCACCACGTTGTGGGAAATATAATCTACGGGCGCAAATTATAAGTAATTCATAATTAAATGTATTCAATTTATTTGTACATACTTGTACGAAGGTGTGCCTAGACACTTTCATAAACTAAACCCCGGAAATAAATCTAGTATACACTTAAAACATCAAAAACATCTTAATCTCAAAAGTAGATTCCACAAAAATTGAATATTTTAAAAATGGCTTCCTACAGAAAAAACAATTAAAGTCGTAGATACTACATGTCAGGGTAGGACGAAGAAAAAAAATTTTGGAAATCGAAATTAATACTATGCAGATAAGTATAGCGTATTAAGACCCTACAAAAATATAATTAATTCGGAGTTTTCCCCAATCGTCTAGTATGAGCCAATTTTTAGTGGAAAGTGCTTATCCATCCCCGTTTTACTGAAAAATATTTGAACAATCACGGGCCTCTCTTTAAGATATATTTATTTTTTATTTTGTGGGGTTATTCAGTATAATTCCGTTGAAATCATTGCAAAGTTATGTTTATTGGAACGGATCCTTAACCTTGGTATTAGTACTGCGTCCTTTTCAATCAATCAATCGTTCAACAAATGCCAAACAAACAAAACCGGTTAACTCAGCCAATGGTTATTCGAATAAATTCAGCTAGAACAATTAAAACGAAGTTCGCGATCATAAAATATTCAATCATTTCCAGACTTCAGGTGATTAATTCTTCAACCGGTATTTTGTTTTGTTCATTTAGTTGTTTTAGCTGTTTCATATATGAATTTCATTGATTAACCGTTGGCTGACTCAACCGTTTTCGTTTATTTGGCATTAGTTAAACGATGAATTGGTTGAAGCACACAGCACTTTTAAAAGGAGACGAAATTTTGGTCGTCAAGAACCTCTTAGAGTCTCGCGGAGAGTAAGGCCTTCGCTGGCGAGGGAGTCTTCATGATTTGCTTATTTGATCCTACAGTGCATTAATAAGCAGTACAACTTTTACCTTAAGAGAATGAACAAACTAAAACTCTAAATAACTATTGTTAAATTAACAATAATGATATTTTCCTCCATTTTATAAACTATTCTTAACAATGTTCATTCTTTAGATGGGACAGTTTACATCCTTAAGGCTGTTGGAGCAGGGTACAGAAAAATATCGAAATCTGTTGAATCGCTCCAATCTCCACCAAAGTTCAGGGTACCGGCTTTTGAGGAAAAGAGACCAAAATTGTAAAGTTTTTTTGAAGCTCAGCAGGAATGACCAAGAATGACCAATTTTTGTTGAAAGCCCCAAAACAACACCTTGAAATATTTAAAATTCTCAGTCTGCTTCCAAACTTGACGATATGTTTTGAGAATTAACCATTCCCAATCAGAAAAGCTTGACATAATCATCAAATATTCAAAATTTTCAGTTTTCTCTAGGACTTGAAGATATCTTCTAGAAAATACTAATTTCCAATTATAGTAAATGACCCTAACATAAGGTTAAAATGTTCAAACTTGTAAGTTTTCTGCAATACGTATACAGGTGTATTCTCGAAAATACGAATTTCCGGAGAAAAAGCTCTAACTCAACCTTAAAATGTTGAAACATGTAACTTTTTTTACAACACTAAAACACTGATTCTTCAAAATACCCATTTTTGTTGAAAATCCCATCACATAACCTTAAAATGATGAAAACCTATGAGTTTTTTTAAATATCTAAGGATTGATGCTTAGAAATACCTATTCACAGTGAAAACCCCCTAACATAACCTTAAAATGTTCAAACTTGTAAGTTTCCTACAATACATAAAGATTTACTGTTAAAAATAACCATTTCCGGTGAAAAACCCCTAACATAACTTTAAATGTTCAAGTCTGCAAGTTTTCAGAAAAAAATGTATAGATTCGTTCTTAAAAATACCAGTGTTCTGTGAAAAAATCATCGCATAGCCCTAAAATGTTCAAATTTGTAACTATTGTAAGAGACTTTAAGATTTGTTCTTATGAATTCCCATTTCCGGCAAAAAACCCAATACATAACCTTAAAATGATCAAACCTGTAAGTTTTCTGCAATACTTGAAGATACGTTCTTAAAAATACCCAATTCCAGTGAAAACACCCTGACGTAAGCTTAAAATATTCAAAGTTTTCAGTTTTTCCAAGGCTTAATGATTTCTGCCAGAAAATACAAATTTTCAGTGGAATCACCTTAACATAACCTTAAAATGTTCAAACTGGCAAGCCTTTTAAGACACGAAGATTTAATCTAAAAAATACCAATTTCCAGTGAAATTACCCGGACATGACCTTAAAATGTTCAAATTTGTCATTTTTCTACAATACTTAAAGATTTATTTCTAAAAATGCCCATTTCCATGGAAAAACTCTAACATAACCTTAAAAGGTTCAAACTTGTTAGTTTTGTAAGAGACTTGAAAATTTTTTTTTGAAAATACCCAATTACGATGATAAAACTCTGACATAATCTTGAAATACTAAAAAATTTATTTTTCTCCAAGGCTTTACGCAATTTCTGCTGGAAAATACAAGGTTCCAGTGAAATTACCCTAACATGACATTGAAATATTCAAGTTTGTAATTTTTCTACAATACTCAAAGTTTTATTTTCAAAAATACACATTTTCGGCGAAAAAAACTCGATATAACCTTAAAATGTTGAGACGTATATGTTTTTTCCAATACTTCAAGATTTGTTCATAACTTAAGAGTTTCTGCTGGAAAATACCAATTTCCAGTGAAATTACCTTAAGATAACTTTGAAATAATGAAACTTGTAAGTTTTGTAAGACACTTAAGGATTTGATGTAAAAAATACCCATTTCCGGTGAAAACCCCATCACATAACCTTAAAATGATCAAAGCTGTAACTTTTCGGCAATACTTGAAGATTTATTCTCAAAAATGCCCATTTCCCTTGAAGAAACTCTAACATAACCTTAAAAGGTTCAAACTGGTTAGTTTAGTAAAAGAATTGAAAATTTGTTCTTTAAAATATCCAATTACGGTGAAAGAACCCTGACATAACCTTGAAATACCAAAAATTTAATTTTTCTGCAGAGCTTAACGCGATTTCTGCGGAAACTATCAATTTCCAGTGAAATTACTCTAACATAACCTTAAAATGTTCAAATTTTTTATTTTTCTACTCATTTCCGGTGAAAAATCACTAACATAACCTTCAAATGTTTAAATTTGTAAGTTTTATAACATAATTTGTGTATTTTGGTTGTTACTCGTGCTCTCGAGCAGGGGTTATGCATCAGAGAATAAAATGGCGCCCCGTTAGTGTACGGAGTTGCATTCTTGAGTTAATTCTCTCTTGGGGCTGCAGGCGGCGCCAAGTGTACCATCAGTTCCGGAAAATACAGTGATACATGGAGAATATAATGTAAACATGAAAAAAAATTGTTCTTCAATTCCATAAACAACTAAAAGTGATCAAAATTTAAATACTAAGATTTGCTGAATATTTGAAAATGGTTTTTACAAACGATTAATATGAATATGAGGGGAAAAATGTAATTAGAAAATTATAGAATACGCCTGAATTTTTTTTAATACATAGATTTTTGATTTAAATTTTGCGAGTTTCAATAAACTCCACACAATTAAAATCTGCACGAGGAATGATATAATTTTTATATCATAATTTAAATAATATATCAGAATTATTGTAATAAGAGTAATGAACTTATTAGTTTAAGGGATAAATAAAGTAAAAATATCTTTTTCTACAGAAATATATTCATTATATAAATAAATAATAATCCCTAATAGCACGGAACGTTCCAGGAACTAGCCGCTGGGACTTTCGGAACGTTCCACTGGAACGTTCCAGGCACGTC
>JAUMHM010000086.1:2032991-2046117 GCA_032362435.1 Melikaiella ostensackeni
GACTATTAACTGATGATTTTGGAGGATTCCATTCTTCAAACTCATCACTACTGATATAGGTTGTCGACGAAGGTGACAAGAATTCATTGCTGATTGGTTTTGAAGAAATAAGAGGAGATATCTTTTCTGGCTGATCTTCAATTTTCGCATTTGTTATTTGCTTTATTTCCATAAGATTTACATCGTTATTAAATTGTGAATTTTCTATCTTTTCTGCACTATCGACGAGATTTATGTCACAAATAGTCAGTTCTCGCTCATTGCGCTGATCCATGAGAAATTGTCTTATTTCTGGAACCTTACAATTCTCTCGGCATTTGCACTGAAAGAAATCTGTGCACTTACTTCTGGCGATATCAAACAATTCATTCTTTGCTTTCTTCAGAAAAATGTCTATTTTAAGTTGAGAAGCTCGATAAACATTTTTATCGTCAGTACAAATTTTAAATGCAGCTTTATATTCTGAATGATAGTAATTTTCGATCATCCTTCTAATAGACTGCTGACTTAACACAGGAATCGAAGTTTTAAGCCATATTTTTTCTACTTCTTCAATTACCAAAGATATTACTTGTTTAATTTATTGGTGTTTACCGTTATTTTTAATTGATAACTCGTTTCTGATTAAAATTAAATGTTTTAAAACATCTTCATATGTTGGTAATACTGTTCCGTCAAGCTTCTTAAGCTTTCCTAATAAACGATCAGAGGGACACGATCTTATTTCATACCTTCTTCTTTTGATTTTAGGCTTGTTTTATCAACTGTCAATAATGACGAAGACATATATTTGAGTCTCGTTTTCTTATAACAAAAAAAATAATTGATTATTATTTAAAAACCAAATGCTCACTCACTATTGTAGGAAATGTCGTTTATAACTTTTCTAGTTTACACAGAGAATTATTAAATATCGATTATACTGAATGAAATTATTTCAACTTATGTAGCATATGATCAAAATATCAAGAATGCCCTTTTATTAAATTTTTAATGACTCATATTTTTAAGTAATCTGAACTTGTATTGAAGCGGCGCACTTACATCAGGTGGCAGCATCGGTATTCCCGTCTCAAGACTCGACACTGCAGGTTGAGACAGGTTTAGACACGTTTGACGTTGCCTCGCGCCGGGCATTTGTGTTCATAGCTGCTGCTGCTCAATATTACTTTCCAAGTCAAAAAATCGGAATAACTACACAGGGTACAGGCCACTCTCGTCTTAATTCCCCACTCTCGCGCAGTCTCTCTCATTCCCCCTACTGAAGTCGAGACGGACGTTTCCACTTACAGAGCGGCCTATGTCTTGTCACCTCTATGTATATTATCTCTATGTTCGTAATACGTTCCTCGACCATTTTTACACACGTGAATGGCAATCCAGTGCGATCCAATTTCTTTGCCCCGTCAAGGTTGGCAACTATACAGGTCTCGTTCAAATTTTCGGAATTCGATCCACTGGAAACACCCCAGTCGTGCATGCTGGTACAGTCCAAATTTCTTAAAGAATCTCCAAACTGCCATCCTTTCTTCCCGGATTGGCAAGCGATGGTAAATTTTGTGATAAGTGACTTACTCCAGTTAATGTGAATGGCTCATTGATTCTGTCTATGGATCTCTCAATTTGCCCGCAATCGTACGCAATGTCATCAACTCTGCTAGAGGTTTACTGATGGTCAAAGTCTTGATTTTGTTGAGTGGAGACAAGCTCTGATTATGATTGGAGGTATTTCGAAGCATCAGTTCTTGTTTTCTCTGATCCGGCAACCAGTTTTTTAGTTTGAAAGCATTGTTCAGAGCACATGTGAAGATTTAAGAGTATCTTTTTTTTTACACCATGATGGAAACAGTACTCGTTAGTAATATTTAACTTTCTGAAAGGAGGACAAGTTAATTCCTTCAAATTGAGAATTTTCCTACTCATAATATTTTGCAAAAGTTTAGCGCTTTCCCGCCCACGTGTATATATCTGACCTGCTGTTTTGGCGACATTTCTTAGATTTGAGTGTAAATCCTTCACTGGAACGTCTCCCTCAAATCACTTGATCCCATGGTAATAACATGTGAGCTTATTATTTTGTTGTCTTGTTCGGTTAGGTAAATCTGAAATGGGATGTGGTGGTGCCGATATACAGTGTGGAGTATAACTTTGATCCACAAACATTAGAGCCACTTCTTTGGCGATAAATTGATCTTCCAGACTTCGGAATCCTTGAATATTTATCACGTAGTCAATATCCTCTTCTTGATAAAAAGTATATATGATGGGTGAACTTGTGACAAAGTGTTTGGTGTTGACGAAAAACGAGAGACCGGTGCGAGATAACTAATCAACGCGGCAGTTTCCGATGAAATGAGCGCTGATTACAGCTCGCTTGTTTACTTAGGTCTGATTGTGCTCGTCTATACAGGTGTTGCAGGAAGTGAAATGATTTATGGTCATAGATTCTGAGAACTAGACGTTAGATCTTATCCTCCAACGTCAACTATAACTTGCCTGGACGCGTATATTTCTAACACGTTGTTATATTCAGCGTAAACAATACAGTTTATTCTTTTCATGAGTGCTTCTTCAAATCTTACCTCGATACGAAGACTTTCATGTTCCATAAGATTCCAGTGAGAATAACAATTTGTAGATAGGTCGGGTGTAAGATCAAAAGCAAAATGACAGTAGCCATTAGCGTAATCAAAACGGTGAATGTTTTTACCCTCGTTGAGGAAATGAGTACCAGTTCCAGAAAATAGAGTGTGATAAGCATCAACATATAGACGCTCTTTCGTTAATTCTGACAGCAATGGTTTTGATGGAATTTGTGCACCGTCAACGTAAAGGGATAAAAAGTTAATTTTATAATTTTTCAAATTAAATGAGTTGTGGTCCTTATTCCCATTAAACGCTCTATTCTCCATAAAACCGATAATTACTCTTTTAGGTAGCTGCCCGAGAATCACGTTGTTTAGAGTATCTAGTATATCGGATACTTTGCCGTTCCTTGAGGAAGAGCTTTTGCGTGTGCAAGTAGAAATCCGGGGCTTATTTTCGACCTTTTACGAGGCAAAAAGAATCTTTAGCTCGAACAAACCGCAGATGCATTTCGACACCGTTGAGAAGAAATTTGTTCTGGTTGGAAATATCGCAATGCAAATGACCGATAAGGTCCATTGTCTCGCCTACAGTAAAGAATTTTCGACGGATATCGAAACCTGTACGTTCTGTTGATAAATCGTCCATTTTTCCCACAGTGTCGCCATACCACAGGGCTGTCGTTAGATGACTCTTTCTTGCACTTGTTCCATAATTGAGTGATGTTTCGATGTACGCTTCGTATGCATAAGCATTGTTTGGCGGAGAAACGACTTTTTGGTTGAAGTATACGTCCCCTTGGTTTAACATTGAGTGAAGTAGATTGTTTACCGGTGCCACATTGTCCAAGTGAGTATCATTTTCTGAAGTTCTTTCAGGGGCATTTAACTTGACTTTTACACTGAGTATCGTGTGTACGAGATCGATGTATTCCTTTCTGTGATCAGGGATGACGAATTCTATCGGAGAATCGTCCGTCAGGAAGGAAACGGGTTTGTAATGGATCCATTGCGAGCTCTCTTTAAAAGTTTGAGTTGGTGGTAGTGAAAAAAGATCTAATTCAGTTTTCAAACATGCGTTAGAATGCGAGTGTAAAAAGGACTTAACTCAATTTCACTTATTTCCATAAATATCAATAATTTGATTTTTTCTACAAAATAAACTGCCACGTTTCTGCTTTCTTGTAACCTTCCTCGTTGTCTTTGTTCTTGTTTTCTCTTTCTTCTTTTTTTTTCTATCATTCTTTTTATTATTTTTCGCTTAAAACATTAACTCCTGTGCGTAAAGCTTCCTTGTCGACTGTACGTGCACCGCGCGCAAGTATTGGTAAAACTCGCCGAAAAAAGCTCTCAAGAAAGCTTCTAATCCCATGTCCTCTCTGATATCTTGAACCGACATAAACTTTTGATATGTAATGACTCATTCTCTGCTCATTCCTTTTTCTCGTTTTTTCCTTCTGGTTGCATTTCCCACATACAGCGTATAGACTTTTTTACTTTTTTCTAAACAATTCGCTCAAAATGAAACATCACAATCGGATTACCAAACTCGAATGGTATTGGGAGTCCGAGACGATCTCTTATATCTATTTCCACTGTACGAAATTCTGTATGTAAAAGAGGTATGTGATTAGGTGAAGCAAACTGTGTAATCTGTGTATATGCAAATACGCAATTTTGAGTTGCAACATGAATTATTGGTAAAAGCGGTGTTTGAGGATCACCCGTCATGCGTGGTTCACATATATAACAGTAAATGAACATTTTTCCAGGTTGACCTCGGGCTAAGCTAGGCAGTTGATTAGCAAAGTGGGTATCAACAGATAGCAATTCCTGCGGTGCGAAACCGAGAATGCGAGATACTTTTTCACGAATTACAAAAAAGTGACGACCACTCATGTTACATGTATCTGAAATTTTTCTTCAATTTAAACATAGCAATCTTCTTCTTCTCTATAAATTAGTTTTACATGACCACGCCCAATGGGTGTATCGTTTATGGTTTTTACGAGTTTGCTTATCCTTCTGTAAGCACCAGGTCGAAAGAAAGAGACTTACGATTTCCTCCGAACGCCGCCTAACACAATACTTTTATAATTCTGTCTAATTTCGTTATCTTCGAGTTCATCAAGTTCAGTATCACTTTTAATTACATAACGCAGTGAAAACTTGTTAAGCAAGTCTTTTCCAAGCATTCTCGACACTTGACTCTCACTATGCACCTGACTATTATCATTATCACTTTCTTCTACTACTTCTTTGCTTTTCTTACTTACACTTGACAAAAGAGCTACACGATTTTTCATTGCATTTGATAAATCGTGTCTCACATGTAAAAACATTCTGGGAAATTGAATTTTTGTCAGCCCTACTACCCAACAACCATGCAAACGAATCTCGTGAGGAAGTTGAGTTGTAAAACGGGTTGTAGTGTTATTTCAAAAAATACTTCATACTACTGTTACTAGGTAAAATTATATGAAATTGATCCTCATTCATTTTAAAACTTTTAGATCTGATGCTGAAATCCAAGAGTTAAATTCATCCGGATAACCTGCCCACTTGACAAAATATCGTTGTCTGGGTCCTTTCGCTTTCCTCTGAATAACTCGTTCAATTATAAACTCCTAGTCGTTATCGTCTTTAACTTCTTTTTTCACATCTGACATTTCACGCTTTTAAAAAAGACCCTCAATAGCCTCGCGTGTAAGATCTTGCCATTCGTAAACGCAAATCGACTGTTTTATAACAAAAAGTTCTTTCATTCTTTCTACCATATTTGCGTCGTATATTTTAAAGTGCAATTGCGGCATTATCTAGAGTTACTGTTGATGGTTCCATACCAGCGTTCGAATGCCGTGAATTATTGTGAGCCTTGTTAAGAATATATTTAATTTGGCGGAAGTTGATTGTGTGTATCCGGTGGTATGGTCGCAGTGTTGGCGAGTGGGGTGCGTTCCCGCGAAGAGGAAGACTTCTTGTGACCACGAGAGGGTGAGGGTCATTTGCGACGAACAGTAAGCTGTGCCAATTACCATTCCTTGTTTCGGTAATCATAATTGCTTACAAATAAATAGTGCTTAATTTGTTACTTCTTATTAACTTCTGTGTAGTTACTGAGTTCACCCGAAAATCCCAAGCCCTACTTTTAAGACCTTTTTTAACTATTTAGAAGTGGGAAAATTTGGAAACTTCGAAAGTTTTGAAGACGCGTCGCGTCGGCGTTGGTCATAGTGATACCCTATTGAAGAAGTTTCTTCGGGAACAAGATTTCTACGAGTCTTTTTTTTCTCTCTGGACAGGAAAGTCGAAGGGGCGTGTGCACCGCATAAACTTAATTAGATAGAAGGGTTTCAGACGCCACGAGGCGTGATTTGTTTCTCCTTGTGGCTTGAGTACGGCCGCGTGCGGCGTAAGTTTTGAAGCTCAAGTGCTAACCCTGAATTACAAACATTTTCGGCGAATCCAGTGTGAGGAAAGGGTTCCATATTTGTGAGTTTTAAGGGCGTGTGCGCCACAATTTACGAAGGAAATAGTCTCATTGGCAGAAGCCATCTTGGATGCCACGAGACCGAAGCATATGACGGAGTGCGAGCATCGAAAGTTTGGCAATTCCCGCGCGATTAGCGACTTTTTTGTGCTGGACAGCAGTCACGCCGGAAGGCTTGTAGAGGGTGTCAGGATGCTGGACCCGTTTGAGCGCTTTGTGAATAGCCTGGACGGCGAAGTGAAAACGCGCGCAATGGTGAACGAGGCTCCAACGGACGAGTTGACGCGTGTGCAGGAGGAGGTTCGACGACAACAGCGACGATGTCAAGAGGACAAAGACAGGTACGAAAGTCAGCTAGCGGCCCTCAGTGTCGAACTTGAGCAGTTAAGGCGGGCTCGAGAGTCACCACCAGTGTCGCAAGCATCAGTCGCAAGTGATGCGGGAAATGACGTCACAGCTGAGAGTGGCGAGAGGAAAGACGCCCCGAAGAAAATAACACCAAGCCAAGAACAAATGGTAACGAGTCGTCTCAGAGAAAGTCAGTAAATGACCGAAGATATTAATTGTAACGCGACAACACATATAGCGCGAGATTGTGACAAACCGTGAAAGTCAATCACCTGTTATTCCTGTAAGAAAAAAAGACACGTGTCCTCAAGATGTCCCAATAAGGGAACTGGCACGGCTAGTTCTGAGGTAAATGCAATCAGGGGCCCAACTGAGATTTAGTCAATAGATAAATTTGTTCGACAGGTGCGAGTGGGAGGCCTGGCACTGACAGTCTTTGTTAACATGGGTGCGTCGGTTTTGTACTGTCAAGTCAACAGTAGTATTGCGCGAGGGGTGGAAAATGACCCGAGACATATCCATGATTAGTGGGTTCTTGTAACTGTGCAGTAGAGTCTCCCGGAACTGTAACCGAAAGTATGGAGTTTGATAACTTGCGGCCACTTCAGTTAACCTTCAATGTATTTCCAGATACAGCTCAGCGATTCGACATTATTTTGGGCCGCCCCTTTCCTGAGGCACCAGTCTTAGGTTATACGCGTCTAGGAAATGAGTTGAAGTTTGTTGATTTCGATGATGGTTTATTCGCGAAGCGCCAGGATAGGGATAAGGCTGGAGTGGCGAGAGATGTGACTCTTCATCCGGGACGGTAAACCTTATTAATGTTCTGATTGAAGACGTTAAGATGCCGATGTCAATCACCAACGTGGGTGATGGGCCTGCGGTATTGAAGAATAGTCAGAAGCTGGAGGGAAATATATTGTCCATTGAACATTTGCCAATCCTAGAAAAGCGTAAGTTGACGGATTCTCATGAAGAGCTCGAAGTTGATAGAAATTTGACAGGCGAAAAAAGCCAAGAACTTCTCGAGGTGATAGATGATATTAGGGATTGCGTGGCCAATGACGTGTCGGAACTGGGACTCACTAGTTACATTACTATGGACATAAAAATAAAAGATGGGGCAACCCGATTTCAGACAAAACCTTATCAGTTAAACGCGAAGGATGAAATGGATTTGGATTGTGAAATTGAAAAGTACAGAAAGGTTGGCATTATAACGGACACGGAGTCTCCGTGCACGAGTCCCACTTTCGTCGTGCGAAAGACGGATGGCAGTCCCCGAATGGTTGTGGATTACCGGATTTAAATAAAATCACGACTCTGGTGAATTACCCAATACCGAATTTTGATGTTCTTTTAGAAAAACTGAGTGACGCAAGATATTTTTGTGTTCTTGATCTAATGTGTGATTTCCTTCAGATGGCCTTTACGAAAGAGGCAAGAGAGAAAACCGCGTTTATTACGGGGACTCAAATCGGTGAATTTACACGCGCGATGTTTGGGCTAGCTAATTCTCCTACATATTTCGCAAAATTAATGTCACAGATGTTCGGAGAAGCGAGGAAGAAGGGCATTGCCTCCACGTTTTTCGATGACATTTGTGTTTTTGCAAAAACATGGGAAGAGTTGCTAGAGAACCTGCATGAGATTTTCAAGCTTTTGCGAGAGGCTTCATTAACGATAAATTTGCGAAAATGCAAATTTGTCACGCGACAGGTTGAATATCTGGGGTACGTGTTGGGTAAAGGAATTTTGCAGTCGAATCGAAAAATCGAGGCGATTGAGGAGTTTGAAAGACCGAACTCAAAACATGTGGTTTGACGATTTGTAGGTTTGGCGAGTTTTCTTCGAAGGTTTGTTCCGAGCTTTGCGAAGATGGCAGGACCTCTTACGGATCTTTTAAAGAAAAAAGAAGAGTTAAAATGGGGCGAGGCTCAGCAAAAGGCATTCGAGGAAATAAAATCTGCTCTTATAGCGCGGCCCGTTCTAAAAGTATATAATCCACATGCGTTTTGGACTGAGTTGTATACCGATGCGTCGGCTGCAGGGGTAGGTGCTATGCTATTGCAAGCTGACAGCGAAAAGGAACCACTCAGGTTGGTTTACGCGATTAGCTGGCGGACAAATGAATGTGAGTCTAAATATCATTCCAGTCGTTTGGAGCTTCTTTCTACAGCTTGGTCGCTTCAGAGACTCAGATCGTTTTTGATTCAAATATCGTTCGTGATAGTAACCGATTGTCAGTGCCTTGTCCACCTGAATACATGAAAAATTCAAAATGCACAAGTAGCTCGTTGGATAAGCGAAATTGCGGATTTCTATTTTGACATAAAGCATCGTAGTGGAGATCAAATGCGTCACGTCGAAGCACTCTCAAGGGCCCCGGTTGAGCAAGCGAACGAGAGAGAATGCATTGCCTGGCAAATGTCGATTACGACAGAGGAAGATGAAATTTTAATTTTCCAGCGATCTGATCCAGTTGCTAATGAGTTAATCGAAATTCTAAAAAGAAAAGAGTGTGAGCAATCAAAGGATGAGCGAGCAAAAGTAAGAGAATTCGTTTTAAGCGATGATTTGTTGTACAAGCGCGAAACAGAAAATGGGGAGGAAGTAGAAAAGTATGTTTTACCACGTGCAATGAGCAAGGCTCTTGTGATCAAATATCACGATTTAATAATTCGAGATCGTGCATTTGGACCACTTGGGACGTTTTTCCATGTCGAAACGTAAAAATAAATATATACTTGGGCTTATCGATAACCTCACCAAATGTGTTAAACTTTTCCCAGTTAGAGGTGTTAGTGCTCATGTAATTGCCAAACAGGTTGAAAAATTAGTAGAAGAATTCGAAGCACCCACCAGGGTGGTTTCTGATCGTGAGACAAGCTTCCCTGAAAAAAAGTTTGAGAAATTCTGTCGAAAACATGGTATTGAACATACGTTAAACTCGAGGCGGCACCCCATGGCGAATGGTCTGACTGAACGACTAAACAAAACAGTCTTGCCAATTATGAGAATTGCGACAGGATGGGGAACCGAGGAAGAATAGGACAAGTGTCTGCCAAAGATTGAGCGTGATCTAAATACAAGTGTAAGTGTATCGACTGGTAAGACACCGTATAAGGCTCTATTGGAATATAATCCCCGTTTCGCAGAAGATCCATGGAGAAAAGTAACAAGGGGGTGCGAATTGTACCGTACACCCGAAGTTGTTCAAAAAAAAAAAAACGTCAAAATATTGAAAAAGCGCAGCAAAAATTTAAACAGCAATATGAAGAGAATCGTCTCACAAATGTAAGATTTAATCTCGGTGATACAGTTTTTATGACAAGAAAAGCCGTCGCTGCCGGTGAATCAACAAAGCTTGAGGCTGGCTTTACTGAGCCGTTGGTGATTGTCAGGGAAGGTTATAACGATACATATAGAGTAGAAAAATTGAATGAATCGCGCGATATATCTTCTGAAACAACGGCTCACCTAACTCAACTGAAGCTCTGGAGACCCGAAAATGAATTGGAGTATGAGTGCGAGAGCGAACCAGAAGATGAAAATGTTGAGCAAAAGATGGACGAGAGTATCGTAAAGGCGAGCGCTGTAACTTTAAGTGAGTCAGAGAAAGAGTCAAAGTCCAACCCCAAAAGAGAGAAACGGCAAGTAGAACAGGTGGTACAAAGAGAATGTAGATCTGCTCGTCGACGGTAGGAACATAAATACCTCGACGATTATGTACAGTAATATGTAATATTCTATTTTAAGAATTTTGACTTGTAATTTGTTGTAATCGAATTTTATAACAACGGAAATTTATGATAGTTATGGAATTTCACAAGGTTTGGAGGGCCAAACTCGAAAAGGATGGCCGAGTGTTAAGAATATATTTTCGCGCGTACAGCATTAGCCAATTTATCAACATCCCCACAAGACGCGGGGTGAGAGGAATTATAGTAAATATCGTGTAATAAACGTATTTTTGTGTTTCCTTCCGTTAACATGCAATCTTAAAAACGTGTCTGTTTCTCGTGTTTTCTGCCTGCTAATTTTGCTGCTATTGTAAGCGGTAAAATTTTTGTTTCTTGTTAAGGCGATACGTCATAAGAAGGAGAAAAGAGGCGAGGCGAAATCTGTGTAGATAACACACTGCGTCTTTGATATTCCTTGTTCCCTACGATTTCTCGTGGTAAACCGAGTTAATGAAGGATCACGGCAAACTGGTGTCAACCAACTTGGTTCACGTTTTTTCTGGATCTTAATGTATCGTTTATCAAGTCTAAAATATTTGACTGTCTGAAAAACGTTTGAAGACGTTCAAGTAATACATTTCCTTCCAGGTGTGAGTGAGTGTGAATGAGTGAGTGAAACTTTTTGGAATAGTTGAAAGTATCCTATTGTTATTTAAAGATTTATCATCATAACCGTCATCATCCTTATTGTTCTTTACATCTTGCCATTTATTTATTTTTTATTTCTGGCCTCAACGACAAAAAATATAAATTTCTGTAAAACCTGTTCACACATTCTTCATTTTTCACACTCATCTTTTAAAGAAGGTGAATAAAGTATTTAACTCATTTTAGTATCAAGCCGTGTCATAACATTCCCAGCAGTTTGAGTCGTTTTGGAGTTTGGGGATAAAGCTCCGTAAACACCACCTGAAACTGGTGAGGAAGCAGGAAGTGGAGGTGATAAGACAGAGGTTTGTTGCTCCAAAATCTGTTGCTGATATTTTTCTACCTATTCGCTGGGAATTGAAACCATTTTCCTTGCGTGTTTCATAATTGTAAAAATTCCAACATCAAATCATAGGAAAAAATTCAACTTTATGTTTTACTAGTTTTAAAAATATTTGAAAGAAGACCACCAATTATCGGTGCAAGTAGTAAAGGGAGAAATACTTCTTTTTGCACGATAAAACGTTTTTTATTCTTCCAACCACCGCGAGACATGACTTATTTTCTGAAAGTTTGTCTGCGTTTTTTTAACTTTTGTTTTTCATGATTTTTTAATGGTACATTTCCAGCTAGCATATTTAGAGCACATTCACATATATATTTAAGAAGTTTTGCTTCCGCTGTTCGCAGAATCGCTCCGCGTTGATTAGAGTTCAAGCTACAGAGTGCATCTGATGCTATGATGTTTTTTTCACTTATATGTTTACGTGCACTCAACGCTATTACTACCTTTTGTGAATAGGTCGACAATAGTAGTATTAGATGACTTACGCATCAGGTCGTCTATAATGACGAGCTTGGCTCGATTGTCACTCGAATAATCACAGGTCTGGGGTAATACCTCGCGAAATTCAATGAACTGTCCATATTCCGAGTACCTCGATTGCCATTCTAAATAATAGAATAAAATGCGTTCGAAGTTAACAGCGCACATGGTCATGACATGATGGAGAAATTTTTTTACAAAGAGAGTTTTTCCATAACCGGTTAGCCCACAAATCATGGAGGTGAATGGATGTATCCAACGGGTGTCCATTGTACCACAGGTATATACTGAACAATATTCATTTCACGTATCTGTTTCATAGATTTTACTACTCATAACTGAGTAAAAAAAGTATAAAAATCGATATGTACACATTTTTTTTCTTGCTTAAAAGCTAGACTTTAAAAAAATAGATCCCGGATGCGAAACCTATTAGCTTTTCGTATGCCGCAACCGGTACGCGCGTGTCAGGCCTTGAAAGGAAATAGTAAAAGTCGAAAGAGTAATGGTATTTAAAATACCAGGATGAAGCGTTGGGAAGTAGATTTATTATTTTTCTCATGGCTAAAAATGCAGGAACAGTCTGTAAGATGAAAAACTACATCATTATACGTTATAAAAAAATCATATACGTGTCAAAAAGTGAATAAAGAAAACATGTGACGTGTGTGAGACACATTTTTATGATGATATCAAATTGTGTGGATTCGTGTACATGATTTACATTATTGGTGTTCATTTTCATGCAAGATTATACATATTTTATAAAAGTTATCGCCCACATTCTTTCCACACACACACACACACACGCGCGCGCGCGCGTGTCAAAAGTTTCACACATGTTTTTCACATAGATGTGTTTTCTTTAAATTACTATCATGACATCTCGCGAAAATATAGCTAATATGTATAAAACACAGAGGTTATACGGACAAACCTTACGAAAAAAGTTCTTCAGTGTTACACATTTTTCTTTAATTCCTTAGGGACACTGACATCCTTCGCTTCACTTGCGGTTAAACTGTGCAAACCACAAGTCATTCGAGGAAAGCTATATCAAGATATAGTTCGAAAAATGATGATGGTAGTTTATTTTTCACCTGTTCTTTGAGGAAGTCGTACTTTGCCTTGAAAAGTTGTTTGATAAAATCATCGGATGGATTCTTCATATTCTCCGACTTGAAGTTATTGCACAATTCCTCCAAAGGTGTATTCTTGCAGTAGTCGACTGACGCCACAAAAATGCAGATTCCTTTTGTCTGACCAAAGTCTTTTTTCTTGTAGCATGAGACTCTCCATAAACCAAGTCACCCATTGATAAAGAGGTCCGGTTGCATGATTACTATGTCAGCGAGCCCGCTTTCCCACCCTGACCCGACGCCGATACTGGGGTTCCTAATCCCTGAATCGTAAAACACTTTCTTTTT
Organism: Melikaiella ostensackeni; assembly: GCA_032362435.1. Classification (NCBI taxonomy): domain Eukaryota; kingdom Metazoa; phylum Arthropoda; class Insecta; order Hymenoptera; family Cynipidae; genus Melikaiella; species Melikaiella ostensackeni. The sequence goes on from JAUMHM010000086.1 coordinate 2,046,059, forward strand.
GTGCCTGCCATGACGGCATGAACGCTGTTTACCCAGGGACTCAGCCAGTATGGATCCGT
>JAUMHM010000086.1:2046217-2060221 GCA_032362435.1 Melikaiella ostensackeni
TAACCATACATGAGGATCATAAAGTCTGGCTATGAGAGAAAGAGCTATTCGTTTCGTAGCAACTCCAACGTGTTGCGTGTTTACTGAAAATAAAAAGCAGTCCGAATTTGGATACAAACGCAAACCTAATACCTTTTTCGTTTCATCTTCCAGGTCTCCGAAACTGACTACCTTGTCTTCAGACTTAGGTTCATTCAATTTAGTTAACCTAGAATCATTAGCTAACCATTTGCATAAGGGAAATCCTCCCTTTTCTAATAATAGCGTTAGTTCCTTCTGCAGTTGTAAGGCATGATCTAAATTATCCGATCCAAACAAGACATCGTCTAGATAGAAATCGCGTTTAAGGATGATACTGCCCTCAGGAAAATTAGAAGCTTCGTCTTCTGCTAATTGTTTTAGAACCCTATTTGCTAAAAAGGAGATGACGCCATTCCATACGTAACAGTCAACAATTGATATTCAACCAATTGTCACGGGGGTCCGCGGAGACAAACTATTCTTTGTAAATCGATATCTTTCGGGTCTACTAGAATTTGACGAAACATGAGCAAATTATTCAAGGATTTTCCAGAAGAAGTGGGACTAGATGCATTAAAAACTTCTCGCACGGGAGTAGTGTTACTAGATTCGTGAATTACAGGGTGATGAGGCAAATATACTGGTGAGCAACTCAATAGCGTTTGCTTACCATCATCTGAGACTTGTCGCATATGACCGAGTGTCTCGTACTCGTCAAGAAATTCTTCTTATTTTTTGGCTAAATTAGAATTTTTAGCGTGTCGTCGTTGTATACTGTAGAGCGCATATAAGGCTCTGGGAAATGATTTTCCAAGAGAATCGAGAGATTCTCCTTTTAAGGGAAGGCGTACAACGTAACGTCATTCTTGGGTATGCCAATGCGTTTTAGAAAAGTGATTTTCACAAAGCTGCTCTTCTTCGGTGAGCATACATTGTTGCGGAATGTCTTCTTATTCCCAGAATCTCTGTAAATCGAAGTACAATTCCGACAAGGTTGAAACATGGTTAATTCTGAGACTCGACTTAATCTGAGAATTTTTGTTTGGAATAGGCCTCGATAGAATCCATCCGGATATCGTGGATTGCGCTGTTATAGATCCAAGAGGTCCTTGAGACAACCGTGGCAAAAGAAGCGAGCCATAATAATTGGCTCCAATTACTATTTCAATTTTTTGTCCACTAAAGGGTTCAGGATCTGCTAGGTGAAGGTCACGAAGATATTCATATGTAGAATAAATTTCAAAATGCGGAGGGCTATAATTCATTAAGCGATGCAAGGTATAGGCAGTAATCAAATATTTAATTCCATCATTGTTTACTGGCGAAATAATCAAATCTACTCGCGCTTTAGCCACCCCAATCAAGACTTCACCGGTCGCAGTCACTCTAGTCATTACAGGAGTGCTCTTAGATCGCAATAATTTTATCAAAGATTCTGAAATAAAAGTGGCATCAGAACCTTGATCGAGAAAAGCTCTAGCAATAACTCCTCGACCATTGTGCACACGAATTTTAATTTTTGCAGTAGCCAGCTAGGTCGTACTGCTCTGTGAACATCGTAAACTTAGCGAAGAATTAGTGGCCGTGGCATTTAAGGGTGCATTATTCGAATTAGAGCTATTAGAGGTTTTCACAACATTTTCCGGTCTAGGAGTCTGATTACTAGAATTATCTCGTGTAGCACAATTAGATTGATCAGAAGAAGCAGACGAAGATTGCTGAATGTGCAATAAAGTGTGATGATGTTTTTTACATTAAAAACACGTAATTCTACTTTTGCAATTTTGACTACGATGACTACATTTAAAACATTTAAAACACAATTTATATTCATTTGCAAATTTCCTTCTTTTTTCTACAGGTTGCTTCTTAAATACCTGACATTGATTCATGTAATGATTGCCTTTACAGAATATGCATCTATTCGTGTGATCATCTGACTTATAAGTACTGTGCATTTGAGCAGACTCTCGACCTTTGAAATCAGAAGGATGCAAATTATTACCTCGCGAATTTTTTACAGAATTATTATTCTTCGACATTTCTACAGCTTCGAGAGTACGGATTTTTTTATCTAAGAATTTGTTAAAATCCGAATATTTATCATAACCACTGCGATTAGCTAGATATCTTTCCCAATCGCCTACTAAATTATTATTTAATTCATTCACTAGTAAATAAATTGACAAGTGATTCCATTTATCAGTTGGGCATTTGAAATTCCCAAGAGCTAGTAACGCTTCATGAGTAGTATGACGCAAAGTTTTTAAATCCTTTGGAATATCATTTAAAATATTCGAAAGAGAGAGAAACGAATGTAAATAAGAATTTATCAAAGCTCTCGCATTGTTGTACCGATTTTTCAGAGCTTCCAACGCTATTTCATAATTAGCCTCAGAGGTTGTAATATGTTTAATAATTCGCAAAGCTTCACCCGACAATTTTGTTTTAAGGTAATGAATTTCTCAACTTCAGGTAACCTTGGGTTTTGATCAATAGCAGACTCAAATAGATCTCGAAAATTTGGCCACTCTAAGTGTACACCAGAAAAGTGGGAAAGCTCGATATCGGGAAAATTTAAATCATATTCATGATATATTGTATTTAAACTCGAAACGTTAGTACTCATATTATTAGAGGTTGAATTGCCAACACTTTCTCGCGCTAAACCAAATATTATTTCATTGAAAAAATCAAGAGCCTTGGAAAATTCTCGTTCAGCCTCAAAAAATGCATTATTTTCAAAATAACCATACCTTGACTTATCCGGTTTAAGAGTTGTTACAAAACCTGAAATTTGCATCTCGTTCAGCTTGCATTATTTCCACGTTTCCATAAGTATTTTCTTCCTTCCTCCTGCCACTGCTAGTGATGCTTCACCTGCATCCATGTTTTTGGAAATTCAATTCTTGAACGTTAAACAATTTACAGAGAATTATAATTTCTCAAACTAGTTCACGATAGTGAACAGAAGTATTTGACAACTACACTTGTCCACGATATAGTGTACAAATGTCACTCGTGTAAATTTTCACTGAGAAATATAATTCTCAAAAGTTAGTTCACAATAGTGAACGACAGGAACCTGAATTTCACACTTGTCCACGATAGTGAATACTCAGTCAATTGAATTCAGATTGAATTTCATTAATTAGTACGCGTGTTTGTAAGCGTAAATACTAGAGAGAGAGAATTTTACACAGTAGATACCGGTAGGTCTTGTGCAGAGCGGGAATCACGATAAAAGTTCGTATTCTCATTCCTCAGCTGTTTAGGTAAAATCGATAATGGAGTGAGACAACTCTCATTAGATTAAGAGAGATTCTTATCAAGAGATTTCAATCCAAGACGTCTGATGTATTGAAAGGGGAAGGAATGCTCGAACTTTTGAAGTTAATATTCACTGCGCATGCGTTTTTCTCGATTCGCGCGCATTTTCTACAAGAGTCAATTGTTAGTTTCGTTTGAATTAACTATTTTTCACTTGTCGAAACATACATCTTTATAGTACTTTTCCAGATGATGTTTCCTTTCCACTCACAGAACCATATAAAGAGTTTCTGCACTATTTGAAACTGATGAAAATCATCACTGTGGCAATGGCGACGGCCGTTACAAATTCAAATTCGTTTTGTCTGAAGCCGTTATTTTCACAATTGTTCAAGTTTTTAACCACAAAATCTCGGTTCTAAGGACCATGCTTGGGAGCGGACTGTAATTTTTTTTATTTTTCAATTTGGCCGGTATACTTTGCGATTGAATTAACTAGGAAGGCGTAGTCATTGAGGAGACAGACATTGTCACTTAATTAAATTTATTGATGAAAATAACTCAATAAATATGGTTCACTGCATGTTACACTAATTGTGACAAGTCTTTAAATTATATTAGAACATTTATTTCACTTATTGCGAAATTTGGTTACCGGCTCCTCACGCAAGAGGCTATCGTTTCCCTCTCCCGATTAGTACTGAATTTTCGCAGTTTTTCTCCGATCGATAATTAGGAAGAAGGAATACGTTACACTCTCATACGTCACTCAGGCAGGTCGTTCAAATTGAAATTTCACTTGCGTGAACAATCCATGATTATAAATAAATAATAATTTGCACGAACTATATGACTTTCAATGTGTCGACTTCTGTCAATTCAGTAGGCTAGGTACACAGATAACAATAGTATGTTGCGTTACAAGGGGTGAAACCGAGCGATCGCATATTATTTTTGATATCAACTCTATAGAAACCCGATTTTCGTACCTGCAGAGTCGGTGCGCAATCACATCTTTGGTTTTTTAAATATATTTTTGACGCGGGAAAGAATAAATAACTCCAGCGCTCGTTTTGACATAAGCAGCCATGACACAACATACAATCTTCATAATCATGTAATAATAATAATAGTAAAAAGAGTATACTCGTACAAGGTGGCGCTCTCCTATGTGGCGCGCAGTTTGAATTTCAAAGACATTACAGATTTATAATCTTTCTTTCAGTACCATGTCATTAAATCGTGTCGTCTAGGGATGTTCGATTCACTCAAAAGAATCGATTTTTGAATCGATTCTGAATGAATAATGAAAATCGATTCACTTAAAAATCGGTAACAAAAGAATCGATTTTCCAAGAATCGATCTAAAAATTCGTAAAAAATTATTAAATAATATTATAAATATATAATATTATTAATATAATAAAAATTAATTAATCTAAAAATTCGTAGGCAATTAAACAATTCAGCTATACATTTTTGAAAAATTTTATATTATAAAATCCGTACAAAATTTCATGAGCGTAGACAGCTTTTTATCACGTTTATAATTGTCAATCCTTCACAGAAAGTAAAGTGTGAACTAGTTGTTAGAAATAACAAATTTTTCTGCACAAATCCTACGTAAACAATTAAAAATGTACAAGTATGAGGTACATAATTACTTATTCTGTCGCTAATTGCCAATCTTTAATAGACAGAGAATTTAGAAACAATAATTGTTGCAGATGCTCGGGAGAGAGTCGGCTCCTGTAGTCTGATAAAATAATGCCAGCCCTTGAGAATAATCTCTCAGAAGGCACTGACGTTGCAACAATTGCCAAGTATTTTTTGGCAATAACGCTGAGAGTCGGGTAAACTGATTCGGCACTTGACCAATAATTGATTGGGTTTTCTTTGCGATCTAACATCGGCTGATCTAAGTAGTGCTTCAAGTCGGTTGGCATATCGTCGTTCTCTTCCGCAGCATTTGCCCTCTTTGTAGTTTTAACTTTAAGAAGATCATCGTGAACGGTCCACAGGCCATCGTCTTCATCCGATATTTCCAAATCTTTTTCAGATACTTCAGAATTGGATGCATTCGTCTGATCAAATTCTCTCACCCATCTTGAGATACGATTGACTGCATTTGCATACGATATAGGCTGATTAAAGTGTAATTTTTTAAACCTGGGGTCGAGGATTGTCGAAGATGCCATAATCGAATTACTTTCCACTTGTCCAAATCTCATCGAGATAGAGTTTTGTAGACGATCAATCAAAGCAATTGCAGTTGGGGTTTTTAGCTTTTCTCTAGGCTTTTGATTTTTGCTTTTCAAGCAGTTGATCATTGGAATGACTTTACTAGCCGTGACAAATCGTTCCCCACAAACTTCAGTTGTCACTTTTTCAAGCGGTTGCAATACTGCCATAATTTCATTAGCTAACTGTAATTCGGATGCAGTCAGCATCTCAGGTGAATCCGACATACTCAGTAAAACTGATCCAACTTCAGTTGCGAGTCTTATAAATCTACGCAGCATCTCAAAGATCGAATTCCATCGTGTGTCAACACTTTGGATTAACCTAAGATCGGTAAGCTTTCGCAACGCATCAGCAGCAGTGACTGACTGTTTAAAAAATGTGACGATTCTTTTAACTTTTGAGATCAACGATGTGGCATCTGCAAAGTTCAAGGCATCCTCAGCGACTAAATTTATCGAATGTGCAAAACACGCGATATGTCTTGAAGAACCAAAGGTATCTCTAACTGCTTTTTTGATATTTGGTGCATTATCAGTTACGACAACAACTATTTTTTCATCAGTTATGTGCCAGTCCTCCAGAATTGTCCTCATCCATCTACCTATGACTTCCGAGGTATGCCGCTCCGTCATTTCCGTTACGCCAATCGTAGTGGATTGCAATTCTCCTTCAAATTCGTAATGAACTGTCATACCTAAATAGCTAACAGTATTGTGCACATCGGTCCACAAATCCGCTGTTACAGAGAAATAATCAACTTTCTCTAATTTTCGTTTTTCACATGCCGATAAGTACTCATATTTCTCCTCTATTTGTCTTGTAATTGACTTTCTGCCAGGTACAGTATATAATGGAACAGTAGTTTTCATCAGATTCCTGAATCCCTCATTATCGACTGTCTGGAAAGGCAAATTGTCTTTCACAAGAAAGAAAAGGATGGCATTCGTGATTTCTCCAGCTTTTTTTCCTCCATCTATAAAGATAAATATTATACATTTCAGTTCACAGGTTCAACAAAGTTTAAAGCAGGAGAGTCAGCAACAGTTTTTTCATTTTTTTATCGTCTCGAAAAATCAAACCTTTTTGAATTTCTAGTTCCACAAAAAAATTATTTCCAATTCCAGGACCAAAAAAGCTCTTGTTGATCCTTCTCCTTTTTTTAGTTTTTCTAGATCCTAAAAGCCATAACTGTATTTTACTGAAAAAATATCTAGCTCTGAATATTTGATTTGTAAAATATTAAAATTGACTCATATATATCAACGTTACCTGCAAGAGATTTTATGTTTTGAAAAGTGTTGTCTATCGTTGGCTGAAGTACAGATTGTCTTTGTGTGAAATGGAATCTACTTTCAGAGTCTGGCAAACTAGGTGCTGGTGAAGGTGTAGAAGAAATAGCTTCAGTTAGGTCCACAGACATCGTTGAGGTACTCGGCGAGAGCATTGAGGACTGGTTTTGAAAATAAACAAGAGTAAACAAATGATGTATCAAAATAATCAAGGGATGCATGTAATTATAGTAAAATATTAACTTACTGAATTCTTTGGTTGTTCAGGGTTAGAAACTTTTTCAGTGATGTTTTCACTTGTTCCTAAAAATACTTTTACTTCTTTATTTGCTGCGTGATTTCGTGACAGATGATTTCTGAAATTGGTCGTACCACCACCTTTTCCACCGGACTTCACTTCTCTATTACAAATTTTGCATTTGGCATCTCCGACATCAGGTGATTTTATAAAAAATTTCCAAACGGGAGATACCTTTACTTTAGGCACTGTAAAAATGTGTTTTTAAATTTTGATAAAAAGAATGGAAACAGTGAAAAAATCTATTTTGTGTTTTAAAAATATAATGTGAGCACAAAAAACAGGTCTTGGGAAAAATATGAAATTATAACTAATAAGCTTTCCACTATTATTATTGATGGCGTCAATTAAAAGAGCAAATATTATTTTTGGTGGTTATTTTTATTATGAAATTTTTTTTTTCAAACATTTTTTCTTATTAACTTCAGCTATTGAGAAATTTAATTTTTAAAATTGGACGTGGTTTACTTGCGGAAAATCTGTTTCATGAAAAATAATGTTGTCTTACGTAAACAATACCGTCATGAATAATATTTCAATTCTTACAAGTATAGTTTAATGTCATGATAAAGTATACGATTTCCAAGACATATTTTTTCGATTGAAATAGGCTAGGTGAGGTTATGTTCAAAACATTCAAAATCTAAAAAGTATAGTGTATTACCGCAAGCATTATCAAATATACCAACTTTTTGTACTGTTTCTCGACTAACACCAATTCCACATCAATCACCAGTAACATTTAAATTATAGTTTGAAAAACGCAGGAGGTCATAAGGAGATAGTATGAAAATGCTGTGAAGAAAAGGAAAGACATTCAATGAAATTGCGTGCTATAAAATTAAATGAAAACCATGACATGTTAAAATATCGTAGTGCAGATAAAACAAAAATATTTGCGTAATATATGTTCAGAATTTAGTACTTACCGAATTGTTAATCATATATTAATTGAATCCAGTTAAAACCTTCGGTCAATACAAGTGTCAAGACAGCACGTGCCGACGAAGATATTATGCACTCAGGCCCTGCCACCAGCGAACAAAAAGGAGCTGTTTCATTGGTCTTTCTGTTAGTGACAAATATTTTCGCTAGCAGAAAGGCCAATCAAAAGGCTTTATTGTTCCCGTTCTAAACTTTTATGTAAATAACTGCAGTGGGACTGCGATGCCTTCAGTCAATCGGACATCTCTTTCTATAATGTGAAATAGAAAAAGAGGTGCCATCGAATTCGAAACAATGGTTTAGACACCCTTCTTTTTGTCGTATGAGCTAGACAGAGAGGGACCGATAGTCTTCGAACGATAAGTCATACTCGTACTTGTCGTTTCGAAACGATCAAACCCTCCCTGTCTATTTCATACGATAGAAAGAGAGGTATTCGATGTCACGGTTTAAAAATATTTGATGGGTAAAAACAAAGGGATAAGTAAATTTTGAAACGTAAGAAAATCGTTCATTCGATTCATAGGGTAAAAAATCGATTCACCAAAAAATCGAATAGTAAAGAATCGATTCAAAAATCGATTTTTTGATCTGGAAAAATCGATTTTTTCAAGAATCGAATCGGAATCGAACACCCCTAACTGCAACGATCACTCCGGAGAGCACCTTGGGGGTGGCTAGAGACTCGTCGACCATCTCCTGAGCGAGCGGACACACACTCAGTTTGAAAGAAAACCTTTTGCAGGGAAAGCGTCCCTACTTAGCGTTGTGCACCTGTAGTTCAGGTTAAAGATTTACAACCTCAGGTTTAAAGTCTAAATCTTTTGAAATAAATACTATAGACAATTTTGAGATAAAAGGATAATTATCGAGTATGATAAGATAACTATAAAGTGTTATCATAACATTTGACCACAAGTGTCTGCTGTTCTGACATTCTAAATTGAATGTAATTCATGAACTCATAGATAATCACTGAAGAGTAGACCGAAGTCCGTTTCGTTATCTACTTGAGGCAGTGATCTTTCTACTTGAATACTTTGACAAAGGTCAAGACAGAAAAGCAAAGATAATTTTAGTTGGGTAGGCCCACTACGAAATAGCAAAATGAAATTTTGATATCTATTGGATAAAGATTGATTTTTAATAAATTACTAAGAATTATTTTAAATAAAGGATAGACAATCAATCTATGCTCTCCTGTATCTATTGATTTGCTAAAAGTTGAATATTTATAGCAACTCACTAAAGAATAGATCGAAGTCCGCTTCGTCTTCTAGTCGATGGAGTGATCTCACTACTTTTATATAAACTACACACACACAGGATAGCAAAGATCCGTGTGAAAGGGAAATCCCTCAATTCATTTGAATAGAATTTATATTAAAAAATAAAAGAATAAGCATTTATGTAGGGAAGATTGAGAATTATTTTATGTACGATGATTACGGAATAGGTTCATAATTATAGAATTACAAAGTGAGGAGAACTAGATGCAACAAATCAGGATCCTAACCAGGTTAATATGGAGGAGTCACCTAAGATGTGGCAAGAGGCCCAGAGCCATAATACGTAACCCATGTGGAGAATAATCAATCAGAGACTGGAGGTACTCGAACAGAGGACACAAAGATTGCTTGCAGAGGAAAGGAGGCACTATGGACAGCAATTAGCGGAAAAGGATAGAATCCTCCAAGGGAAGGTAAAGGCAATCGAATCCAGCATAAGCAGATCGTTGGAAGTGACTGCAAACATTACCCAAAGCATAGAGGATCGAGAACTAAAGATCCAATCACAAATAAGTCGATTGGAAACCGCCCATGCCAGGGTAGCAGAGCGAATAGTGGACGATCTAGCCAACCGACCCAACAGCCCCGTCATGATGCCGAAACCAAGCATCAAATATGTATTGCTCGAATTCAATCGGGAAGGGAGCCCCATGAAGTATCTACGCAAATTGAAGCAGTACTGGGAGGTAATCCAGCCCAGAGACTGCGACACGGAATACCTGACTGAGAAATCCTTGTCAGGTGCCCCAAACGATTGGTGGCTCGTGGTCAAAGGAGGCGTGACTAATATCGAGACCTTTGAAGCAAGATTCAAACAGAGGTATTGGAACGAGCACGTCCAACACGGGATTAAGAAGCAATTAGAATTCGGTCGCTTCGTACCTGGAAGAGACAAATCGCGAGCTGAATATGCCACCAGAATGTTTGCGCAGGTGAGTGACCTAACACCAGCCCCGGGACAAGAAGAGGTGGTCAAGAAATTAGCACGCCACTTCAATGACGAAATAAAGTATGCAGTCATTGGAAGAGGGATAAGACAGTGTGAACAATTAATCGAACTCTTAGATGAGTTCGATAAAATCGGTAACACAAACACTGGATACACAGACGCTAAGAACAAGACCACCACACAGCGGGAGGGAAACCAGAACCAACAAGGACAGTGGAAAAGCCAGCACCAAGGACCAACTCACCAAAGAGGTAATAATCCGCCCCTCAATGGAGGCTGGTCACAACAGGCGGGCAATTACTGCAAAATGGCTACTCTGCAACTCGATCAAATCAAGGTACGGGGGGGGGGGAGGGGGGTCAGAGAGCCCCGTATGAAGGAAATTTATGGATACAACCATCAAGTCAACGATCCTACAAAGTCCAGAACCTTGAAGTTGACTCACCCTCTGAAGTGGAAGACAATCAATACCCTACAGAAGAAGACAACCCAGAGGCGGGAAACGTACAGGAGCCGTGGCAAAAAAGGAAGGAGAAATAAGGATTGTCAGGGCACAAAACACCACCTACCATGCCTACACACTAACTAATACATGAGAAGATCTAATGGAGGAAGTTAGTGGAACATCACCCATACAACGATCAAAATGTTATACCGCAAACCTACAGATTGCAGGAATAGCGACAAAAGCGCTAATTGACATAGGAGCGGAGATTACTTGCGTTTCAGAGGAGTTTGTAAATAAAGATAAAGGAAGATTTAACCTTCATCCTAGCCTACCACTGACGGGCGTGACCGTAGCAGGGCCGGTAGGGGGCAAGGCAGTACGGTTAAAGAAACAAATTTACGCTGACGTAGTATTGCCGGACACTACAATTAAATTAGCATTTTTAGTCGTGCCACACCTATCACGGTCCTGCATTATCGGAATCGACGTGCTAGACGAGCAGTGCGCTCATATTGACCTCGATACGAATACACTAACTTTTCCATATTTGAAGAACCTACCCTTCATTAGAATCATTCAGGATGAAAACGACACCACTCACGAGGCGCAGTACAGCCTCAGTGCCGTAACCACGACCATGGAAAAGGCCATGGATGGGAAAGAGATTAGCACCCAAGAAGGAGATAAAAGAGAAAAGGGCTTGCCCATTGAGATCACTTGGGACGAGATACAGGAGAAGATGAATGAGAATCCTAGCCTGAATACAACCGAAAAAACAAGACTAGGCGAAATACTGTGGAAACACAGACAGGTCTTTCGCCGTGCGTCTGGATTATTAACAGAATATCAACATTCACTAAAGGTAAAAGAAGGACAGCCTTCTGTGGGACGTAGCTACCCAATCCCCATGGCCCATAGGGAAAAGGTGGATGCGGAAATACAAAGGATGTTGAATATGGGGATTATTCAGAAATCGAATAGTCCTTATATGAACCCGATCGTATCAGTGGTAAAAAAGGGCGGAACGATTGGCTTATGTCTGAACGCGAAGAAGTTAAATGAAATCTTAATAGAAGATTGGGAGTGTCCAGAGGCGAAATTTCTAGGATTCATATTAACCACGGAGGGGATTGAACCAGATCTAAAAAAAATTAGTTGCATCCAAGAGTTTCCAGCCCCCAAAAACGTCAAACAACTGAGAGGATTCTTGGGACTAGTAAACTTCTATTCACGATTCAACGACAAGCATGCCGGAGAGACCGTACCACTCTTGAAGTTATTGAGGAAAGGCGTGCCTTGGAAGTGAGATAAAGAGGCACAAAAGAGTTTTGAAAGGATTAAACAGCTTTTTGGAAACTCTATTATGCTTTATTCTCCGGATCCAAGAAGAAGCTACTATTTAGAAACAGATGCCAGAAATCACGCATTGGGTGCCGTGCTATATCAATTAAACGATCAACAAGAGAAAGAAATTATCACACTTGCAAGTCGCACACTAAAAGGACCAATACAAAGGTGTCGGAAGTCAACATGCCGAAGCTCCAAATGAAATACCAAGGAATCGGCGTGGGTACCCAGGACGAAAAAAGCATGGAGACATCACAACCCTCCACCTCGGGAAGCTCCAAGAACAACCAGGAGAAGAAATGCGAGGAGAATGAAGAACCAAGAATAGAGGCACCTAAACAAGAACACAAGGACCCCATCGATGACATAGAGGTGGAAATTTTGAGGGAACTCACGGTAAACTCCTTGAAGATAGTGAACCCGCAGGAAAATAAAGCCACCTCCATGGAGACAAAAGAAGGTTGCGACACGAAGGAGAGAAGTGCGACTGAAAAGGAGTGGCATCTCACTACCACCTTGAGAGCCACGGCTTAACCGATAAGGGGCTTATACGGGGTGAGGAAGAGCCGTCATGATGCCCTCGTCGAACAGATTCTCCAAGACTAAGATTTAAAGCCGGCTCAGCGCTCAAAGAAACAAGGGGAAAGGAAAACGACGGGGGATCTGTAGTGAGAACATCCGACGACAAGAGCTGGGGACTCTTTATGCCTCGAAACCCAAGGTCACTACTACCTAAGAAGCTGAACAACAACGAGCCCACAGCCGCGAAGAAACGACAAAAGTCAGTGGTCCATGGGGACCACCATTCCTTGAGCCCAAGGCCACCTGGGAGATGTACAAACAATAGACCCCAGTGCAAGGGTGGCCGCTAACTACCACGTGGACCGTACGAGAGGGTAACCATCTAAGGAATCCCCACCAGAACAACAGAGAGGACATGAAGAAAATGAAGATCCAGTTTCAAGGTGAGAGGAAAATAAAAACAACACAATTGTCAGCGAGCAAGTTGTGAATAAGAGAAAAAAGAGACTTTCACCTGTGAACTGTCACCTTTTAAAGTAAGATTTGTGAAGATTCAGTTCTTTCAACAATTGTGCTGTTTTCATTTGGGGGGCACTTGTAACCTATGCGTTACATACAATAGCCTGAGAATAGGCGAAACACTTTTCTCCTGTGTTAACGTTACGATGAATTGCGTAACTCAGGAGAAAATGTTGAGCGCAGAATCCACAGCCTCCCACTGGACCTCGAGCGAGGACGGTGGAAGGATGAGCGCCATAAAAAGAGACGCACGAGCAGACGGGTGCTTAGTCCCCGATCTGGTCAAGAAAGCCTTCAACTTGTATTTCACGACTAGAGTGTAGCTCGCACTGTAAATATATAAATATATATAAGAATTGTTTTATGTACTCCATAGAGTAAAACTTAGTAATAAAAGACAAATTGTATTTGAAGAAAAAGGCATCGAAAGCGAAGAATAAAAAGAATAAAAAAAATAAAAAAGATAAATAAAAAAAAAGATGATAGAATAAATTCTATGTCAATGTAATGATCATGTGATAGGTTCACATTTATATTTCATGTACTAAAAACGTATAGATGAAGTTTAAACATTATGTTTACTACGATGATTATGGAATAGGTTCATAATTATAGAATTACAAAGCGAGTGCGATAGGCTCAGAATAGAAATTTTAGATCAAGATTTTAATCGTAATAAATTGATAAAGCATATAATAGATGATAGGGCTTTAATGTATATCAGCTAGCTTAGGTTTTAATGAATTAATCTTGTATTCATACAGGAATCTTATTTTTTCTCTCATGCAACCCATCCTCTAGTTAAGATGTTATTAATAATTATCAGGATTAATTATCTAAATTAATCTAATTAGCTAACCTCG
>JAUMHM010000086.1:2060321-2073811 GCA_032362435.1 Melikaiella ostensackeni
AAACTTAAATAATCAGAAAATCGATTTTTTGGCGCTTAGGGGTCTTTCTTCAGATCGCGTCACATATATATATATATATAATTCATTAATTCTACAATTCATTTTTAAATGCTTATAAAATCTTGAAGCTAGCACTACCACACCAAAAAATGAAAACTATTAATAACATCAATTTTTTTTAACGTAAGAATTACGTGCTAACTAATTGCTGTCAATTTGGACGGCGCACAAAACTGCAAAATCTTTTTACACTCTCATCAGAGAAGGCATTAGATTTGTGTTAAATTTGACCTCCTCCCCCTCGTTTTTGTCAAATGTCCACGTTTTGAGACCCCCTGAACCCGAAAAACAGGTTTTTACGAATGTGTCTCCCACTTAGATAGCACTTCCAGCTGCGCAGAAGACATCTGTGGCATTTGTGGTCGCGCACTAGCGTGAGGTCGTACTTCCGGATGCGCAGTAGACTATGGTGGCATTTTAGGTTGCGCATTAGAGTTAGATTACTCTTCCGATTGCGCAGTACACTTACCTAACAGTTGTGGTTGCGCACTAGACTTAGACTGCACTTCCAGCTGCGCAGTAGACACCTGTGGCATTTGTGGGTGCGCATTAGAGTAAGGTTACACTCCCGTATGCGCAGTAGACTTCTATGGCATTTGAGGTCGAGAACGAGAGGTATGTTGCACTTCCGACTGCGCAGTATACTTCCCAAAGAGTTGTGGTTGCGCACTAGACTTAGACTGCACTTCCTGCTGCGCAGTAGACTTCTGTGGCATTAATGAATGCGCACTATAGTTAGGTTGCACTTCCGACTGCGCTGTTGACATCCGTAGCAGTCGTGAATGCGCACTACACCTAGACTGCACTCCAGCTGTTTCATTTGAGATCGCTCAATAGAGTTAGGTTGCACTTCCGGCTGCGCAGTAGACTCATGTTGTGTTTGTGGTTGCGCCCTAGAGTTAGGTTGTACTTTCATCCTCGCAGCAGACTTCTGTGGCACTGTCGGCTGCGCAATAGACTTTTATCGAATTTGCTGCAGCGCACTAGAGTTAGGTTTCATTTCCAGCTGCGCAGTAGACTCATGTGGTGTTTGTGGTTGCGCACTAGAATTAGGTTGCACTTCCAGCTGCGCAGTAGACTTCCTTGGTACAACGGCTGCGCAATAGACATTTTTTGCATTTTCGGTTGCGCACTAGAGTAAGGTAGCATTTTTGGCTGCGCAGTACACTCATGAGGGATTTTTGGCTGCGCGCTAGAGTAATGTTGCACTTTCGGCCGCGCAGTAGACTTCTGTCGCACTTACTGTAGCGCATTAGTTGTGTGGTTGTTATTACTGCGAGTTGAATGTGTATGACAATCAAGACTGCACAGTAAAGTTATACTCCAGTTACAGACACACTGTAGTTTCATGTCGCGTGCAAAGGAGCGCAGGTGCGTTTCATAGAATGCAAGTATGAAAATGCAATATAACTCTACTGTGCATCCACAAGTACGACATAACTTTACTGCGTAGCTTTAAATGTCATACCATCGTGGAGCCTAACCATAAACTCCATAAGAGTCTACTAAGCAGCCGGAGGTGCAACGTAATCCTACTGCGGATGCACAAGTACTATATAACTCAATTGCGCAGCCTTGAGCGTCATGCAAATGTACTGTGCAATCATAAACCCTATATAAATCTATTGTGCAGTCGAAAATTCAGCATTATTCTACTGCGCACCTGCAAGTATGACATTACTCTACTGCGCAGCCTTGAGTGTCATCCAATAGTACTGCGCAGCCATAAAGTACATAGGCGTATACTACACAGCCGGAAATGCAGCATAGTTCTACTGCGCATCTACAAGTGCAACATAATTCTATTGCGCAGCCTTAAGCGTTATACAGTTGTACTGCGCAACCATAAAGCCCATAAAAGTGTCCTGCGCAGACGTGAATGCAGCATAACTCTAATGCGTTTCGGGAAGTACGATATGACTCTACTATGCAGCCTCAAGTGTCATAGAGTTGAAATGCGCAACGATAACCCTCATATAAGTCTACTGCGCAGTCGGAAATGCAACAAAACTCAAGTGCGTTTCTGGAAGTACGAAAAAACTCCACTGCGCAGACTTAAGTGCCACAGATTTGAACCGCGCAACCATAAACACTATAGAAGTCTACTGCGCAGCCGGAAATGCGACATAACTCTAGTGCGCAGCCTTGAGTGTCATATAGTTGAACTGCGAAACTTCCTAAAGGAAGATGTACTTTTTATATCTGGTGCAGAGAGGAGGATAGAAAACTCGAAAAAACGTGTCGCCATCTGACGAATAGTCACGGTACCTATCCTTCTCTTTCTTTCAAAGGTTCGAGAGCTTATTCAAATGTATATGCGCATCTTTTGCGTCACGTTTTGTTTAATTTTATACTCGTATCTTTTTTAATAGATTTTAAATTCGAGATTTTAAAGGGAGGACTTCCCCCCGACACCCCCTACCAGGGCACCGCCCTCTGACCGCCATTGCGCCCCCCTCTTCGTTCACATTTTTTACCACGACGGTTTTTTTGGTCATATTATATTTCACCACAGTCGTTTTTCGGCCATGTTTTGAATATATTCGAATGCGAAAACTCGTTTCGCTCCGCTGTTGAAGAAAATATTATAGTATACAGGTAGTTATAGGCTGAAATTTGCAGCCAGAAAGTTAGTGGAATCTCCACGGAAAGTCAACGGAATTTCCAGCTGGAATTTCCGTGGAGTACTTTCCGGGGAATCTCTCCACGTGGGCTGTCTGTCTGTATATCTGTATGTATGTATGTATGCCTGTCTGTCTGTCTGTATGTCTGTCTGCCTGTATGTCTGTATGTCTGTCTGTCTGTGAGCACGATAACTTTCGAAAGAATGAATCTATTGGATTCGCCTTTAATACACTCTTTGAGTATCAAAAACTGAAGGACAAGTTCGTTAGCCAGCCATTTTGGATAAAAATTCAAAAAGTTTGAGCATTTTCAAAATTTTTGAGACCATTTTTTTCACCATCTGAAAATTATATGAACGGCTATTTGTAGTACTTAAAAAACCGAACAATTTATACTTATGACTTTTTTCAATAAAAAAAAAATTATGAGAGTTATAGCATTCTCAAAATTCAAAAGAAGAAAAGGAAATGAAATTTTTATGCCAAACAATGCACGATATGAAAAAAGATCAGGAGTAGAAAAATGTTGCTTCTTGAAAGCCCTACAAGACTTTCATAACAAATTTCTCAGTTTAAAAAAAAATCGAAAATTCAAATTTTGAGCCAAATAACGTGAGATACGAAAAAAAGTTGCGATATCAAAATTGTTGTTTTTACGAAGACCCATAAGCTTTCTTCTGAACATTTTATGGTAGTAGGCATAGTTTGTTTCTTAGGTAAGGCAAATGATATTAGAATATTTCAATTTTAATTTTTGAGCCAAGCGACCGAAGATAAGAAAAAAAGTTGGAAGAGTAGAATTTATGCTTTTAAAACGTCAAATAAAATTGACGTTAGACATTTCTCCTTAAGACAAATCGTAAATCATTAAGATAATTCTTTAATCCTGTTCTTAATCATTCATTTGTATATATTGTACGGAGAGCGCAGAAATTCTTGCGCGATTATTATGATGAGAATGTATTCCTCAAGGTCGATAGAGCCTTTAGTAAATAAATGTCCTTTTTCATTTTAAATCAAAAACAAGTTCAGTAATTTGTACATAAAGAACATATAACACCCAATTTTTTGTACTCTATATATAAGATGGTCCTCGTCAACAGAGACAAGGCTGTTGTCAAAATTTCTCGCAACCAATTAAGATGTTCCAGGGCTTAAAATCTTCATCTCCACGTGTACTTTCGAATGCATCGTAGTCTTTGAGAAAATTCACTATGGTGGCTCCAATATGACGCATTGAACGGGCAAAAATCGAGGATATTCAGTTAATATCATTTATTAAAAAGCGAAAATCACTCAAAACGGGCTGATCCAATATGGCGGATGTATGCCAACCATCAAGTTTTGAATAATTCAAATTACCCTGATCAACTTAAAAATGATTACTTTGGTGTTTCTGGTATCGCTGATTATGAATCTGGAGTCAGAATATGAGAATTCAGAATGGCGGATCCAATATAGCGGATGCAAGCCAATCATCAAGTTTTGAGTAACTCAAATCAACCCGATCCACTCGGGAATGATCATTCAGGGATTTTTTGGCCACTGATCACGAATCTGAGGTCAGAATGTCGGTTACCATTTGTCCTTCAATTATCCGACGTTCGTGTTCCATTCATCACGAAATAACAGGCTACAACTAAAGGCAATAGAGAAGCATTCTTCAATTGTTCATGGCAATCGTGCGATAGCTCGTAAAGGAACCTTGTGTCTTCTTTTCGAGCGAGTTACTTATCATTTAGCAATTTTCATTTGTTTGATGTTTGTGTGTTGCATCTTAGTCGTTTGTCAATCGTGCTGACTAATTTGGAAAACTCTAGTTTCTCTACGTAGTAATCAATTATCAGTTGATGTCATTTCTTACCTGATTGCTCGACGTTCGCGGTATTCGACCAAAGAAACAAAGCATTCTTATTTTTTTGTCGAACCACGGTGACTCATTAAAAGGATTCTGGTTCTTCCACGCTCAAAGTTAGGCAAGACAGATGCGCTCGTCCTTCAGATATCGATGGACACATCGATAAGCGTTCAAGGAAACCTTCGTAACGAATGTTAAAAAAATTCCCACATTTACCTGCGAATTCAAAAATATGTAGGAAATGTGACGTGCTTTTAAGATGACATGTAGAAGTCGCTGGACAGTACGATATCTAAAGCAGCAATAGATTCAGATACAAAATCTGAATCATGTCCAATCAAGAGGAAGTGCTATCCAGGGAAGATGAATTAGAAGAACTCCTGAATGGATTGAAAGAGAAATTTTCTAGTCTGACGGGAAATGATCCTCTCCGCTTGACTATCCTTATAATATTTCCTGATTGTTGGCCAATTCGTAAAATATGTTCCGAATTCGGTACTTTCGAAAGAATAGCTCAACAAGCAAAAGTTTGATGCTATCAGTAGGATTGCTGGCAAGGTCGGCTCCGCAAAAGTGGAAAAAATTTACCAGAAAGTACCATTGGAAAGGTTCTCGAGTTCTATGAAGAGGACGTTAATAGTAGAGTGATGCCAAATAAAAAGGATACGGTAACCTTGAGAGTTCATGGCGAGAAGAAAGGTACAGAAACCCTTGTTGCTTCCTGACATAAAACAAATGCATGATCAATTTAAAGAGCAGATCCCTGAAGCTCCGATTCGTTTAAGGAAGTTCGCAGAACTGAGACCAAAATGTTGTGTGCTCGCTGGATCAAGTGGGTTCATAGCGATCGTGTATGTACAATTCTTGAGAATTTCATTGTGATGATCGATACTGTTAATTTAGAATATTTGACGAAAGACTCACAAAATCCAGTGAAAGATCGTGGAGATTGTATTAGATTTGTAATTTGTAGTAACTCAAAGTCTGCCTGTTACTTTAATAAATGCGAATCATGTCTAGGAATTGAAGAATTTTCTGATTACATAAATAAAGTTCTTTAAGAACAAAAAGCGTCTGAAGTAATCTATAGTGTATCGCAGTTGGCTGATAGGTGCACTCCTGAAATAATGTCTTCCTGCAGGAAATTTTGTTGACGAACTGTCTGTTCGTCTACAAAAATTATTGCCCTATCATTTCATTGCAAAGAAGCAACCAGAATATGTGATGAAACGTAAAATCTATCTGAGAGAAGGTGAGGTATAAGTTCAGCTCGATTTCCCTGAAAACTTCAATTGCGTAGTGCAAAATGATGCTATACTCCGGCGCCGATGATTGTCTTTCGATTATTTAGTACTAGGCGCTTATCGCTTTCCAACCCTATGGACATAATTCATGAGAATCTTCCTGATAACGACTCCTCCGCCGATCACAGCTGCCATATTAAGTCCAACATTCTGACCTCGTATTCGTAATGGGTGACCCCGAATGAGGTAACAGATTCATGTGAGATAGGGAAACCATGATATCGTAAGCTTCGCCAATAAAAGAATTGGCAGAAAAGATTGAAGACGCGCAAAAATTAGGCAATGATGGTGCCACAGATGACGCATTTGAAGCGAATTTGGAAGATGATGTATTTGAATGTTTTGAAGGAGGATTACGTTCTAAATTAGAGATAAGATTGGAAGATAACGCACATAAAACCTCTGAAACTCTTATCAACGACGCTCTAGTAATTGAGAGGACATTAATTGCTCGACAGAATCAAAACTTTATGCCAGGACAAAATCAGAACTTCAGACCTAAACTGAACCTAAATTTTAGAACACGATAAGATCAAAATTTTGTATCCCACCCAAAGATCTAAAATTATTTGCAATTTTCGCAATAATCCTCGTCACATCGCTAGAGATTGTAGAAAAGAGCGTAGATACTTTCAAAATCAAAACGGACAGCAAACTACTCAGAATCATACACAGAACTAGGAAAACTCCAACGCTATTCTCAACATGGTATCTGTCGTTGGTCTAAAAAACTCGATACGTATGATGATCGGCACTGGTGCTGGTCGAAATTTGATTAAAAGAAATGCGATATATCCCGAAATAGAAATAAATAAAAATGAAGTCTTGAGACTATCTGGAATTAACGGAATTAATAACTGGAATTGACTCTAGATCAAATTGAGATCATGATACTTGGATTTTCAACAATACTAGATATAATTCCTGATGCCGTACCTGTTAATGAAAATGGAGTCTTGGACTCTGAACTTTTCATTAATAATAATGTACCTGTATATATAAACTACGCATGAAAATGTATTGAAATTAATGATACAACTTATTTTTTTGAACAAACTAACGTTATCACAATCCCGGCACGAAAATTTTTTATTTTCATGTAAAAATAGAGAATGCAGACAAAAGTGAAGGTTATATTTTTTAATTATCGATTGGAGAACGAATTCTCGTGGGTCGAGCCATCCTAAAAAATTGCGAAGGTAAAGGCCATGTCAAATACGCGTATACAAATGAAAAACCTGTAAAAATATCCATCCGTAGTGTTCAATGAGAAGTTTTGGAACAATGCGAATTCAAAAATTGAACAAATAAATTTGACATTTTCAACAATATGAACGATGAAACTTCCCCTAATTCAATATTAAATAGTTTTTCGGAATCTGCTGGAAGTTCTAACAAATCCTGCAAATTCTACAACATCGCAGGCGCAGAAAGAGAAGAGGCCATTGAAAAACTACTGAGTTTAGATCATTCAAATATGGAAAAATATGAGCACTTTGACAAATTAATTAATACAAGTGCGGACTGCTTTAATATTCCAGGAGAATACTTAGAAATAACAAACATACTTCAGCACTCAACATCCACGACAGATGATTGTCCTATTTTTCACGACAATATCGATTTACTCCTATTCATAAAGATGAAATTACTCGTCAAGTGGCTGGGTTGTTATAGAAAAATGTTATGAAACCCTGCCTATCACCTTACGATACAACAATCTGGATCGCGCTTGAAAACTGGACTCACAAGGATAAAAGAAATGGAGAATAGTACTTGATTCAAGAAAACTAGATGAGAAGGCAATCGGTGATTCACACCCTCTACCAAATATTCATGACATTTCAGACCAGATAGAATCCACTCGCTATTTCTGCATTTTTGATCCAGCAACGGGTTTTCAGCGCATAAAACTGGATCCCAAGGACACACATAAAACTGCACTTTTAACCCCTCATGGACATTATGAGTTTGACCGATTGCCTTTTGATTTACAAAATGCACCAGGAACGTTTCAGCCTCAGATGGAATCAGTTTCAACAGGACTTCAAGAAACGAAACTATTTGTTTATCTTGATGACATTGTTATCTACGTGAACACATGAGAAGTACATGAATCAGGGTTCGATTAATTAAGAAGCCAATTGCGAAACGCAAATCTCCATTTACAACCCGGTAAGTGCGCATTTTTACTACACGAAGTAGGATATGTAGGACATATAGTAGATAAAGACGGAGTTCTAACTGATCCAAAAAAAAAAAAATCATGGCAGTTAAGGAATTCTCAGTTCCAAAAAATCAAAAGCATATTAAACAATCTTTAGGTCTAGGAGGATATTACCGTAGATTTATAGGAAATTTCGCTAAAATTGCATCCCCAATAAATCAGCTTCTGAGAAAGATATATCATTCAATTTGAAAGGAAAACAACAACAAGTATTTAATATTTTGAAAGATAAATTATTTCGAAAAGCACTTTTCATTCGACCTAACTTTTCGAAACCTTGCTCTTTAATTTCAAGATGACGATCAAAACTTGCTGAATAAGACTACGGCATCGCGTATAAATCAGAAAAATCAAACGTCAATGCAGATCCGCTTCCGAGAAATCCCGTTCTAGGAAATGATGAACCGAAAGGAATGATTACAATTTCAGGGAGTAATCCAAAAATGGAGAAAAATTTTCGCAACACTATGCGGTTCCTAAACTTTGAGAATCATAAAAATACAAATTCAAAAGACAATTTCATTTTCAGTAACAAATCTTTGAAGGAAAGAATTCCTTAAATTCTCCAAAATCTAATAAGTAACGAATTACTGAATTAAATACAAAATGAATTTTATGATAGTCCAATACGAAAACTTCTTCATCTTTCAGTTCCACTCTCAATTTCAAAACTTTTAAAGAGAGAAGAATCTTCTTGTCAATCTTGGAAGACTGTGGTTATAAGAGTGCAGAAGAAAAAATGCAAACAGCAAGCACAAATTAATGAACAAACTGAGAATCAAGGTGAGGTACAAGAAGATAGTGAGAAAGAATTTTTCCTTCCTTCGCCTCCTGTCGAAAAAGCACGACTCAGGCCTAAGAAAGCTGTGTCAAAAATTCAAGCAACTCGCAACGTCTAAAAAAGAAAGGCAGACCAAAAAAAGAGGCAACCGCTGGTGAGTCTCGAAATTTATAAGAGCGATAATGGATAGAGAGCATTCCATCCACAATCTCATGGATCTCACGAAAGATCACATCACGTTTTAGCAGAATACCTAAAACAATTTGTTTCATAGAATTCCGAATGGGACGATTGGCTTGCATTAGCCATGTTTTCTCATAATACAAGTATACACAAGGGTACGAAGAGTACCCAGTATGAATTAGTTCTTTGTAAATTAGCTCGTCAATCGTCAAAAGAACCATCATCAAAACAAGAAAAATTACGAACTAACGATGATTATTCAACAAATTAGAAAACCAAATTACATGAAATGACAACTCATGCGAGACAAAAGTTAATTGCGGCTGAAGAAAAGTAAAAAATATATTATGATCTTAAAGTTAATCCATCAGAAATCAAAACAGTAGATAACGTCTTTTTATTGATTGGAAAAGAACCTGAGGAAGAATTGGATGATCTATATGGAGGGCCTTATGAAGTACTAGAAATATTAGAGAAAGGGAACGTGAAAATTGACGTAAGAGGCAAACTGCAGTAGTGCACGTCAGGAGACTCAAACGTTCACAAATAAAATGTTGAGCTATCAAAAAATTAAAGCACAAGCCTAAATCTTTTTTATTTGAGATGGATCCCATCTACTGTCAACGTATAGCTCATCTTGTCACCGTTCATATGCATCACATCGATCTGCTCATGATTCTCTTTTTTCGCTCTTACTAGGCGTCTATCTTGAGCCCATTATTAATACTTAAATACTTTTTTTTTGAAGAATATCATTTTTTGTCTTATCTAGACACCTTTCAATCATACAATTTCAAATATAAAATAATTAAAAACTATAATGAACTCCTTGTAGAATGCAGGAATATATCACAGAATTGCAATGCGAGTAATCACAAAATTGATCTCAAGCCGATAGCTTATTTTCTTCAAGAAATCCATTACATTCTTAATCAAACGTACGATATTAACAGTTTTTCATCGAACAATGATCCATTTCTGGAGATGGTTCAGAACATATTTGAACAATAAGAAGAAAGTCATAAAACTTCTCATTATCTTCCCGAAGACAATTTAATTATCATCCCTAGTTTGATCTCTCAAGAAATTACAAAGCTTTCTGAAATCTTTTCGAGGTAGGAAGGCTTCAACGACTTGGGCCATTAGGTCCTATACCTCTCATTTACGACACCTTGTAGAAGCCCCCACACATCAGTTACAAACTCATGGCAGCCCATGCTCTTTTCCGACGCTTTCCTCAACTTTAAACTCAACCTCTTCACTTCTTTTTTCATTATCACACTTTTATTTTCCACAATTAAACATTTTATGGTTGAAAATATTTATTTTTTATGTTAAATATTCATAAACCTGCTTCGAACGATTTTCATGTATTTAAGCCTCTTGCATTTCCTATATTCTTTAACACCAGTGACAAATATACCTTGCCAACTCACCGCAAACCTCAATTTTCATATCTTGCCCTTTCATTAGATCATGAAGACTATTTCGTAGCAGACGACCAGTTAATTAAATCATGCCATCAAACTGACATTCGAAACTTTTACTATGTCAATTTTTCAATAGTCAGAACTAAAGAGAATCCTATTTATGAAACTGACATTATCACTCAGGCTAAACCTTATGAGTGTCAATTCTATGTAAATATCAACAAATATCATTTCTGGAGTCCATGACAACCTCATTATGGCTGGCTCTATTCAACCTTCTTTTCCAAACGATTCCGATTATCCTGCCCCGAAAAACCAGGTATTTTATAAGATATCAGAGACATTGGAATGTAACAGCTGAATCCAGGTTGTAAACTAGACCCTGAAATAACATCTTAGTATCAAAATAAAAATTAAACCTATTGGAATCTTCAATTCCAATAAAAAAGTCAACCCTTCCACTTTCTTCTATCAGCTCTTTCCTATACAATTATTCTATCCAACAACCTCATCTACTTCAAATAATACTTTTTCATTTTAGACATAAGAAAGACATGACATCATCTCTCGTTGAAGGTGAAATATTTATCCTTGAAAAACTTTCTGAAATTCCACGAATTTTTCCTGAAACTGAAATGTTTGATTTTACAAATCGAGGAATTTTATTAATTCTAACAGTGATAATGTTACTTACAGTGATTTCACCCGCACTACTGAGTTTTAAAATCGGAAAAATTAATAAAGGTTTTAGTAGTCGAAGAGCAATTACGATTGAAACAAAACATACAACTCCATTGAATTTTGCGGACAAACCGTTACTTGACGAAATAAAATTTAAGTTTGGAAGAAAGTAGATGATAAGTTGGATTTACGATTATATGATAACATTTCAAATTACTATAATTATAATAAGATATAACCCCAAAAACTAGAAAAAGCCATAAAAACATAAAAAAAATATATAAATGAAATTTTTCAGAAAATTGCATGACAACTAAGCTTTTATTGTACAAAAAATAGTATGTCATAGTTTTTAAAAATATTTTTTTTAGTACTTATATTTACATTATTAACCAGATTTACTCCTTAGTATTATATAATTCTAGTCATAACTATATATAATAATAATTTACAGTTTACAGCTACTTACAATTATTATTCATACTAGAAAATCTGTCCATCAGTCTTTGGTATCACTTAATTCATGTCACTGAAATACAAAAAACGAATCAGATATTAGAGGAATTTCGGAGTAAACAAACAAAAATTGAACATAAATTATTATATAATCTCACCTTCACAACCTCGTTGCTTATTATGTTATATCTTCCGTTATTGGCAACGAAAAGTAGAATTAACGCCTATATTTTTAAACATTGTACGTGAAACTCTTTGATCCGCTTCTATTCTTTTACTCTTCTGCATCAACCACTTTCAGAACACTATGACTGTCGTTTCCTTTAGAGAAACTTCTTGATCTTTTCGAGATAATTTCCAAGTTGCATCTTGATTGGGCTATTTCTCCTGAGGAAGCACAATCTATAATTATAACAAAAAAATAATCAAAACCTGTTTTTCTCATCTATAACTTCTGCATCTCAATACTCAGCATTATTTTTATTCCAAACTTTACTCTAACAACCCCGGAGCCTCGGTGCTGCCATTTCATTCCACCTGAAGTGAAGGATTTTTCGGCATCTATACTTCTTTCAAACCTTTTTACAGGAGGCCCTAAATAATTAGCAGCACCTTTCCATTCAGGCGGAATTTGAATGGTTAATTGTCCTATAGACATACTCAATTTTTTCTTTAACTTTCCTCTGACAATTATTCACCCAGCAAGTTAATTGCGAATTTTGAAGCCACAATGAATCAATTTTAAAAACAAATTCTCTGAATATTAAACAAAAATATTTTAATATTTAAAAATCCTATATACAGCTCACCTTTCCCAATTTATCATCGGACACGGAAGCAGAATTCTTGTCACTATAGAAGGCGTGATTAGTTCCACGTTTTTCACATTGACTTCTAACCCTATACATTAATTCAAATTTTTTTGTCTGGAAATTTCTCCGTTCTACTGAACATTCAATTTATATATTTTCAAAAGATACGATTATCTTTTTTTTTCAAATTCTGGAATAAATTATGTATTCTTTTTTCTAACTATGTAGAACGGTCGTTATAATAAAATTGAACACAGGTACACTTTCTACTGTTTGTTTGTCAATTAGATTTTCCCCTACGATTCCATTACACAATTCTATTATTCGTTTCGTCTTCCATTAGCCTATTATTGTCTATTGTTTCTCCATTTTCTTTAACTTTATCCACGTTGTCACTAGAATCTTTACTTGTCGAAAGAAATATTTCATTTAAAAAATATTCAAATTCTTCATTCGTCGATATTTCCAAACTTTCATTTACTTCACGCACTCTTTCTTCGTCTTTTTTCGAACCGACCTCTTTTTCTTTGATTGTTTCTATCTGTTTATAACCCCTCATACAAAAAGAATCTACTTGATCCTGATCCTAACTCATGGTTTTTTTTTCCTTCCATAATCACGAAAAAACTTCATCAAACTAAACTCCGGATCTCCCACAAAGACAGAAAACCCCAGAACAGAAAAATGTAAACAAACTCTATACAAAATCTGGCGACTTTTCCAACTGATTTCCAACCAATCGTTTTCCAGCATTTTCTTTCAAACAATTTCTGTCCCTTGTCATCATGAGAGCCCATAGGTTCCTCTCCCTGACTGACCTCAGCAACCTTAGTCATTTATGTACGGTTTTATTACCCTCCCCGCAGAAAATCCATCCCAAACACACAACACGTATTCGAGTTTTTCTTGTAGCACTCAATAGGCGACTTTGCTTACCTTTTCTACTCAAACTTCTCACACCAGTAGACGTGAATTATGCTTTGACCTCACTCTATACTATATATATATATGTGACGCGCTCCGAAGAAAGGGACCTAAGAGCGAAAGCGCTGATTTTAGAGGAGAAGGGAAAGA
>JAUMHM010000086.1:2073911-2087959 GCA_032362435.1 Melikaiella ostensackeni
TTTTTGGGGTAAAAAAAAAATTCGCAAAAATTTGCGATTTTTTGCACGAATAAACGTTACCCCCCCCCCCCCCCCTTAATTGTAATCACCCCGGTCATTATAAAATGGGCATTTCTGCGGTCTTGAGGCCTTACGACGAAAGTCAATAAAATTTTTCTGCTTCATACAGAGGGCGTCTGTTCATCACATACGAGTATCTGTTGTATCGACACCATGATAAAGTACATATTTTTCGAACAAATTTCGTGTGAAGCGAAAAATATATTTAAAAAATCTCACTGCAACAAGAAATGCACGTTATAAAATCAAAAGACAGGAAAATAGAACAATTAATAATATATACTGGCCAAGAACACCTTCAAAAAACATCGAAGGTTGGTTAACCTTCCACCCGGTTGACCAAATACAAGTTCCAAAAATTTCACTAGCGTGCTGCGATAGCTGAATTGGTAAAAGCACTTCTGAACAGAGGAAGGTGTAGGTTCTAATCCTGCTCACAGTGAGATTTTTGGAATTTACTTTTCGTTTCACACGAAATTTGTTTTTAAAATATTTCCTTTTTTATGGTGTCAATACAACAGTTATCTGTTGATCAGACGCCCTCTGCATGAAGCAGAAAAATTCCAGTTACTTTCATCGTAAAACCTCAAGACCACAGGAATACACGTTATAAAATCACACGACAGAAATATAGAACATTATTAATATATACTTGCCGAGAACACCTTCGAAAAACATCGGAGGTAGGTTAACCTACCACCCGGTTAGCTAAATGCAAGTTCCAAAAATTTCACTAGCGTGCTGCGATAGCTTAATTGGTAAAAGCACCTTTTATGAATAGAAGAAGGTGTAGGTTCAGATCCTGCTCGCGGTGAGATTTTCGGAATTTATTTTTCGTTTCACACGAAATTCGTTTTGAAAAAATATTTACTTGATCATGGTGTCGATACAACAGATATCTGTTGATCAGACGCCCTCTGCATGCAGCAGAAAAATTTGAATCACTATAGTCGTATAGCCCCAATACCGCGAAAATGCACGTTATAGTATCACATGACAGGAAAATAGAACAATTATTAATATTATAAAATAGGTCGCGCGTTACCTTAGAAATGAGTGTGCTACGCGCGTAAAACGACAGGTTATACGATTTAAGCTTGTCTAAATCGTTCCGGAAACGAAGTAAAGAAGCAGTGACTTTGGTCAGCACTGCCTCTCAACCTCTCGAAACGAAATTCAAAGAAAATTTCGGTGAACTCGAGTCCCTGAAAATAGTATATGACAATTCCGACTTCGACTGATCTTACGGAATTTACATGGCTCTATATACCGGGATATAGACCTTGAGAAACCATTGAAAAATTTCGCTTTCGATCAAATTAGTACAGCAAGCGAGTTCGTGACATAGCAAAAAATAGTCGAAGCACAAATTCACCAACCTCAAGATTCCAAGATTATCCCTTCTAGTTCTGCAGATGAATTAATTGATTTCAAGCTGAACTCTCCTAGCTTAATTGATTTTATACAGAGGTTCCCTATCTTGATTACCGAAGACCTTGAGAGAATTAATGTAATTCAAGAGAAAATTTCGGAAGCTGATTTAATCAGTCGAATACTGGAAACCGAGGAGGTAGCCGGTAAAGTTCATGTATGGGGTTTGGTAGGCTCCATATCGGTAGATACACTAATTGATAACGGGGCAGCTAGGACGATAGTCAGGAAAGAAATGTGGGATAAGATTCGTAATGTGAGTGGTAGGACGTTAGACGAATCAACTCAATCAAGGATGATTATGGCAAATATGTCGGCCGATTCGACATTACGGAAGGTAAACCTACCGATCACAATCGACGGTACAACTACAAATTGTGATGTTAAGTTAGCGAATAGTCTAGACACGGAATTGGTCTTAGACCTAGATGCTCAGACAAGGTTTAGCATCATGAGGAGGATACGCTAACTAGATTTTTGAAAGAAAAGCTTCTTCCTAAGGTTGAAGGTGTTTTGAAGGCTACGATTTTTATTTTACATTCCACCGATGTTCAGAGTCACACACTAGTTTGAGAACGTTATCGGATAGTTTCATCGGTAGACTGGCGAAGTAGAGCTTAGATCTACACGGTTAAGGCTTCGAAATAATTCATAGGAAGGATGCTTGACACTACGTTCCAGACGCATTGTCAAGAACGTCGGAGGAAGACGAGTTACCGGTAGCTAGCATTGGCAAGACCAAGGTCACCTGTCATTTCAAACGTTTACAGGCAGTACAAGAACGGCTGAATGTTTTTCCCGATTGGAAAATCGAAAACGGGATGTCATACCGTAATCGACCGACTGCTATATTAAGACTCATTGGTACCATACCTTGAAGCGTGGAAACTGTTTTTGCCTCTGGAATTGCGGGTCAACGTTATCGATGAATCACACTCATAACCACAGGCTGGGTATTTCGGAAACGAGAAAACTTATCAAAGGGTCGCTCTAAACTACTTTTGGTTAGGTATATTTCAGGATGTGGTCAAGTTTGTTCACATGTGCGAGTCGTCTCACAAATTTAAAGCGAAACAGGCTGGACTTACTGATATAATGGGTCATCGCGTAGGCGAACAGCACTGGACAGTGGTAGCAGGAGATGTTATGAGCCCTTTCCCTAGAAGCAAATCCGGGTTTAAATACATTCTTGTTTGGCCGGGCCTTTTTACTAAGTGGGTCTACCTATGCGTTCTGGCAATGCAGCGAACATTGTGAAGGCACTCGAGGATTAAATCGCCTTACGTTGGGGCATACCAGACGTGTATCATACGGATAATGGCACTGAACTCTCGAATCGGCTAATGGACAAATGTGCAAATGTCTGGGCATCATTCACACTAAGAATTCTGTCTAGAATCTCCAGGTTAACAGGGTTCTGAAAACCATGATGTCTTTCCTGCATGAGAATCAAAGAGAGTGAGATCTGCACCTCCGTAAGATCCGGTTCGCGTATAACAATGCCGTGCATGGATTTCTGAAGGTGTCCTCAGCATTTTTAAACTCTGGGCGGGACCACCTACCGCAGGCCTCACCAGGGAAGAGAAATTTCACGATTTTTTCTCACAGCATAGGCGCAATGAGGGTGTAGACTCGATCATTTGCGAGAATTGGTGTACCGACACCTAGACAAAGCATACAAGACTCAGGCTTACTACTATGATGGACATAGGCGCGACAGCATTTTAAAGGTGAGCGATTTAGTTATCAGGCCCAACAGAAAGCAATTCAAAAATATTGATGGTTTGGCAGCGAAACTATTCCCCAGATCTGAGGGCCCGTTCGAAATAAAGCGTCGTCTTTCCCAGTAGTTTAAAGCCTGGCCACTGTCAATGGCAAGTATGCCGGCAAAGAACACGTTAGGAATTTGAAACCGTTTCATGAAAGTATTAAAAAATAATTATTTGTTTCGTCGAGTTCATTTTGTTTTAAAATACCGAGAAATACCGATAAAGCCAGGGGATCGGGAAATTTCCCACTCGATGGGTACAACTCTCGTTGGGTTTTAACACGGACTCCCAAATACCGGCCACAAACGCAGGCTCCGAAAAACGGACACGAACCTTCGGTACAGAAGCAAAGTACCTACTCTGAGTACTTTTATCCGGGCCAATCGGAACCTCTAAAGGTCTTACCCTTCAGTCCACCAATCAAGCCGACTCACTTCGAGACCGATTGGGAATACGAGGACAGGGAGGATTGGCTGCAGGACGGTTCTGCTCGACCAGTCCGTTACACGGACCCCATCCAGTGGAAATGCTGGAATTGCCACCGGGAAGGGCACAAGACGGGCCAGTGTCTGGAGGCCAAGAGAAGGTACTGCTAAGAGAGCGGGGAGCCTGGTTTTTCCAAAGCATCCTACCCCGTTTGCAGGGAGTTCTAGGAGTCAGCCCTGGTTTTGACTGGTCGACGAGACCGCTCC
The DNA here is from genome assembly GCA_032362435.1 of Melikaiella ostensackeni. Lineage (NCBI taxonomy): Eukaryota > Metazoa > Arthropoda > Insecta > Hymenoptera > Cynipidae > Melikaiella > Melikaiella ostensackeni. Next base: position 2,077,864 of record JAUMHM010000086.1, read on the forward strand.
GATGGTCAGTACCTCATATGGAAAGGACACATGGTGGACGCACACAATCAGGCAATCCACCGGGCCCAGGTTAGAAACGAACGCTAAGAGTCCGCTTAAACTAAATGCGAAACGTGATTTTCTATTTTATTTTTTCTATTTTAATTTGCCAGAAACTAAAATATTTGCTTCTGAAATAAGTTTTGATGAAAACATACTACTATTGTAACTAAGCATTCGTATTTAGAACGACTTAAAACTTAGTTTTTGTACTGAGAATTTGACTGGAAGTTTTCAGGTGAATTCACGAGACGTCTAGATTTCTCGGGGCAACTTCGATTAATTATCAGACGGTTCTTCTACTCCTTATTTTGGGCACAGTTAATTTCCTATCCTTCTCTTATATCGTAAGAATTTTAGGAAAATAAAAGCCGGACATGCGGTTGAAGACTTGAACACCGAGTAATTTACCGTGATATAGTACCCCACGAAAATTAATTCTAAGATATCTCCATAATGTTCCCTTCATTTAGCTAACCCTGATTATACTTTTATTTTGCTACCGTTAAACTAACCAGTTTTTTTTAGTTATTATCATTTTAATTTTTCTTGTTTGATTTTTCTCAATGTTGTCCGTCCTGAAGTTTCAAATTTATGAGTGAAGGTACCTTGGAAAAAAGGTTGACCGTCGGAGCAAATTTTGTTTCGATTTTCCGAGTATTACTGTCGTATAATACGATTGATAAGCTTGCCAAGATTTTTACGACCAGTAGTCCCCGGCTAAGTTGGGGAGTGTTGTGATGAAGGTGTTTTTCACTCGTCACTTAAAACACTTCTTATCAAACTGTGAAAAATCGCGGAAAGTTTGAATTCACATTTCAACATGATTCCAGAATTCAAAACATTCCCACCACTCCGACTAGAGACCGCCAACATCCGGACGTCTGAAATCGCCACTCACCAAAGTAGCTAGACTGCACCTCACCTCGTGCAGTAACCTAGGACGTAATTTCTCAATAGCTCAACTTCCTCTCACCGAAGTGATACCCTAGCACAATTTAAAGACATTTCATAATATTATGCATAAATTGAGTTGTCTACATTAATTGGCCAAAAACTTCGATATATGTAAATCTCGATTTCAATTTAAATTTCAAAACTAAAATACCAAGCTAGGCAGCAGAATAAAAGAAAAGGTTTTTCATTCAAATCGCCAGGATTCTATGGACGGAAAACGATAGTGTGTCTCCTAATTTTTGGCTAGCATCGTGGTGATTCATGATTTAATTAACGATAAAATCTGAGATTAAATTTAAAGAAATCGCTATGACACTTGATCACGTTTTCGAGTGCCCTCTTGTTTTTCTAAGAAAGTGAGAGTAGGACTCTCCGCTTCTCAAACTGTGATTCCAGTGTTATTTGCAATAATAGAATATATTTGAGTAGACTTTATTCACTGAACTCGCTTGTGATTGTAATGGGGTAGAGTTAGTGTATAAAATGGCAAGATTTTGGGTTAGTTTTTAAAACATGGTAATTGTTCTTAGACTGCACGTTTGATACTGATGCATTCGTAATAACGGACTTTGCAAGGATAATTCTTCTTTTCAAAATGTCCACTGCTAATTTCTATTTAATAACAATTGCTTATCTATTTTTGTTTGGTAAAAATCATAATGGTCCCGCTAATTAATTTGAACAGAAACAACCCACTTCCTGCAAGTTTTAATTGAGTGAATTATTCGTCTCATGACCACTTAAAACTTACCTTTTTATGATTAAATGATGTCAACCGATCTCAATAGAATAAGATGTTTTGAGTTATATTTAAACATTGCCGATAGAGAACTTTCAAGTGTTTCAAATCCCAATAATTTGAAAATTTATACGGCTGGTGCCCGTAAAAACATTTGATTTATTGAAAATCGATTTATGGAAAAGTGATTTATTTATTTTGATTTTTTTGGCCTTTTTTACTTTGATAGGATTTTATAGGATTTCTCAGAACTTATTCGAAGCAGCGAACCTTAATTTTTTCTCATCAGACCAGAAAAAGGCGGTCGTATCCCCCACGAGAGGCAAAAAGAATCCTCGCCTCTTTTTGTTATTCGCATGACGGCTCGGGCGGGGAGATCCCGATGAATGACCCCGCCGTACTTGCCCTGATCGTCCCTTCAATTTTCTGTCAGTTTAATCGCGGCCCGTGATCAGCTCACCCAGCAAAATAACCTACAAAGAAAGTCCGATTAATGTCGAGGTCCACTAAGAATTAGCAGAGAAAACGGAAAAATTTAATACTCTCGAGTAGATATAATCAACAGCTTACGTACAAGACTCGTCGACTCACAGGATTAAAAGTTTATTCATAACAGTACCCATTAAGCTTGTACGTTTAAAGTCTGTGGAAAATTAAGTACAGCTAGGAAATATAACAAGTAACTAAAACCATTGGATGTGTAAAAAATTAACAAGAACACCAAAATTTTCAAAAATAAAATACCAAGCTAGATAACACAATACAGGAAAAACTTCGAAATGAAGTAAAGCCTGCAAGTAAATGAAGGTGTAATAATCACTATGGTTCAATGTAAGGTACTAGGAAAAGTTACGGAGGTTAGGAAATGGTAGGAAATAGGGGTCATGCGTACTACACTCGATCACAGCGAACAATGAATGTTAAGGTTTTGACCTCCAAAATCCAGAATTGGGCAGGTGCAATAGCCAGGGGGATAAAAGCAATATGTGCAACGATTTACCTCATTTCATAAGAGACGGAGCAGGCCGTTGAGAGGGATACGCATTCCCAGCTTACCCACAATGCTCCAAGTTCTGCAGATTTTACCAGCAAAAAAGGTTCCCTCCAAAAGTTGACAAAGTGGACACAGATATAGTACTAGGAAGTAACTGACATTAGTGAATCCTTCAAGATTCTGCTTCGTTTCCCAAGGCGTGATAGAGCCATGGCGAAAAAAATTCATGAACATCGTTCCAGAAAGCGGTTTTACTGACTGCAATCTGACTCTACCACTTGAGATATAGCGATTTTACATTCGACTGTAATTCAACAAATAAAACGGAGACAGCTTTTTTATAGTGTAACTTATGCCAATGTTTTTTTACAGTGACTAGTTTTGTTATAAAAATTAATTTCAATCATATTAGAATTCTTTACATTCTATGAGGACAGTTGCAATATTTCTGGCCAATAGTAAGTTCATTTCCGCATGCTTCCTTAAGATAAAAATTGATATTGCTGAAGTGGCCAATTTTGTCACTTCATTTGTTTATATATTATGAGACTGAAAAACAAGTTCGAAAATCGCAAACCACAATGATGTTAAAAATTTATTTCTGGTTAAAAAAAAACATTAAAATCTGTTCAAAATCGCGGACTTTGGTCGATTATGAACAGTACATTCCAGATTTGCAAAACTGTGCACTTTCAGTAAAATTGTGAATACTGCCGAAGAGATTCAAAGCATAGCGCCTATAGTCTTTTAAATTATATTATCATAATAATATTGAAGTACCTATGCTAATAAATATACGTGTTCAAGTGATAAGGTTCGATCGGTATATGCATATTGAAAGGTTATATATTTCTGAGGGCACTTGTGTTCTTAACACAATTTATGCGAAATTTTCTGGCTTTCTGACTTCACCACCCAAGATAGAACCTTTCAATATACATGTAGGAGATGGAGTCTTGTCGTTTAGACACGTCGAAATTTACTTTTCACGGCAGCCAATCATTATTTTTAAATATAGTTCAGCTTGCGTAACAGCGAATAATTCGATGTCTTTCGATTTAGTAATTTGATTTATTAAAAGTTTTTTCTTAAATACAGCCATAGTTTTCTTACATTTCGGACTACTAAGGACACTATTCAAATTATTTATCTCATCTTCTAATCATATTTAGAGGGATGATTAATTTTTATCAATTCTTTTTTCTTCAAAGTACTTTGTAGATATAATGAAGTATCATATTCACTCTCCCAGGGAAAACATTACATAATCTATTATGCAACTAATATTCTTATTATTGTAAATACAAAAATGTCTCCAGTAAAAGATTTGTATCTACTTTCATTTCTAAAAAATAGATGGAAACCTTAAAATTTGTAATCTACTGCTTAATGCTGTACTTTGTAGATAAATTAAACGATATAGTTTGGTAAATCAATTTTGAACATGTAAATCATGTAAATAGAAGCGGATATAGTAATTTTTGTGCTTCTCTAACGTAAGTTATTTTGACTTAAATAATAAGTAGATTGATTTCTATTGTAAATAATATAACTCCTTTACGTACTTAGAATATATTATCGATGCCTCCATTCAATTTGAGCCTGTAAGCTGACAGCACCGTGTATGAGACTATATGTAATTTGTGCAGAAAATGAGTCTAAAATAATGAAAATGTTTTCAAGTGTTTAATTAATTTTCAATAATTACCACCTAAGTTCTATCATTCAGTATGTTAGATAATAAGGAAAGCGTTGTAATAAGCAATGACTTATTGTTCACAATGCTCATAATTTTGATAATCACTGAAGTAAAAATTGATTCTTACCATTACAAGGACTTTATAATAATCACTAAATAACGTTCAATTGATAATTATTCTATTCCGGTCACACCAAATGACTATACAATAAAAACTATTAAATAAACAAAACGATCGCATTTATTCCGTTCAGTCAATCGAATTAGCGTATCGTAAACATTACCTCCAAATGCCACGTGGATGTAGGCACAACATACACGGTTGCCAAAATCGCATTAAAAAACGGCATTTCTTATTCAATGACAAAACAATATAATCCTTGTCGATAATTACGTTACAACTGTGATGCTTGGACCAAATCCTATGTATGAATTCTTCCAAATTATATTTTGAGATAACTTTCTTTTCTGTCGGATATTCAAATTCTTTCTCGATTTTTTTTTTCAGCTTGTTGACCTTGTTTTAGAGTGCATATAGATCTGTAATTCACGGAAATCATCTAAAAAGACTCATTTATATTTTCCTTGTTGCTCCCTTATTATCTCATAGAATTCTCTAATATTTCAGGAAATGACGTAGAATACTCTATTCTATCAGAAGATAACAAGAAATCTGTCTTAAAAAGTGACCCTCAAGAGAAACGAGGGTAAAAAACGCCGCCAAATATTGCATTGCCATTTGCAAGATCAATTAACAAAAAAAAATTAATTATGGATAGCAACAAAGTTTCACATACGAATGCTTTGAAATTAATATGCATTGCCAAATAGTGTTCATAAATTCACAGATATAAACTAGGGTAAAAAAAACCTGCAGTATATTGCGTCTTAACATCATGAAACGAACCAATTTTTTAAAAATACGTTATGGATAGCCAAAAAGTTTCACATGCAAATGCTTTGAAATCAATAGGCACAGCCAAAGACTGTTTATAATTATAAAGACATTTTAAATTTTTCCAATTTTTCATAAATCAATATTTACGCTAAACCAATAAATTACACATTTAAGACAATAGTTATGATTTTTTAATATGAATATTATTATTTAATAAATTATTAATATTAATGTCCAAGAAGTAGTAAACGTGTCATTACAAACGCTTATTGAAAATGCACACTTGGCGGACCTGTCTTTATAGTGGATCATGATGGTGAAGATCACTTCTTGGACATTAATATTAACAATTTATATCTATTATATGATAACATTAATATTAAAAATGCATATTTATTGTTTTAAATGTGTAATTTATTGGTTCAGCGTAAATATTGATTTATGAAAAACTGGAAGAATTTTAAATGTCTTTATATTTATGAACAGTATTTGGCAATGCCTATTGATTTCAAAGCATTCGTATGTGAAACTTTGTTGCTATCCACAATTGAATTTTTGTTTGTAAACTGATGCTGCAAGTTGCAATGCAATAATTGGCGACGTTTTTTTTAATCTCGTTTCTGTCGAGGGTCATTATTGAGACAGATTTCACATATTTTTTTATTGTTCATTTTTACATTCTCATCTCAAAATATATGCGAGATAGAAACGATGTTCAGTAACTAGACTGTTAAACTCAAAAAGATCTACAAATTTGCTTCAGACTATTTTTCGATAAGACGCATAATTTTCGTTTTAATCGTGAAAAATACATTCTTTGGAAATTTGTTGGACTCTTCAGAAAGAGAACTAAGAGAACGTCTCTTTTTCTATAACTCCTAAATTTTGTTATTTTTGACGTATCTGTACCCGCTTTAGAGATATTGCAAATTTTTGGAAATTTTAATTTTGAAAATTAAATAAAAAATTAGTTTCTGCAGTGGACTAAGGGTACAACCTCCTTTTTTAATAAACCCCAAAAAATTTTATTTTTGACGTACTTCTAGCCATTTTCGAGATATTTCAAATTTTTAAGAATTATTTTAGCAAAAACGGATGTATGAGAGATAAAACACTATAGTGGCTGAACAAGCTTACGCGTAACGGGTAATCAATAAAGACAAGTAGAAACGTTCACATAAACACAGCCAAAATAAGCTCAAGAAATCTAAAATTTCAATTACTACATACTTTTTCACATTCTTCTTTAAATCTATAACTGTTAATCAATTGTTTTTAAGGGCTCATATGACGCCATTTTTTAAATAAAATTTCAAACTGTCAAACATATTAATTATTATGGTGAAATTTTGCTCTAAAGCACAAAGAGTATATCTATATATACTACTGTATCAGTAGGTATATAGAAATGCATTCGCATCACGAGATCTTGTATCCATATTATGAAGAATCAATGAACGGAGAATCGGGGAGAATCGAGGAGAATATCGTAGCGCACTCGCACATTGCCGAAACTTTCACAACACAATTACAACCATATAACCTACATAAATCAATATTATATTGATATCAACAGAAAGTTAAATTCTCCATCTTTCAATAACCGTTTTCAAATATTTTTAATGTTAAATACAGACTTATAAATTACGATGTTAAGAGGGCGGGTGAGAATGCGTCAAAGTTTTCTACGTGTATAAGCCACAGGGAACGCAATACTTTCAGATAAGTACTCTCGGCCGGTTCACATTTTTATTTGTCGGCAAAGCGCGACCGGGCCTAATGATAACTCAAAATCGCCAAAAATGCAGATAGACTCATACTTGGCACATATTACAAATAGTCTCATACACGGCGTTGTCATCATATAGATTCATATTGAATGGAGGCGTCGATATTATACCGATGTCAAGGTGTAAGCTGTAAGAAAAACTTAAAAAAATGGAGCGATTTTTTAGTTTCACATTTTTGTTGCAAACCTCGACCACGAACATTTCTGTGAAAATGTAATTTTTCAGAGAGATTATCTTTAACATTAGAGACCAAAGAACTGTGTTTGTTTCCGTAAAATAGAGAAACTTTTTCATCATTGGTGCGAAAATTTTTTCGCATCTGTGAAGAAAGATTATTCTCTCGATCTCTTCATTAGTTTAGTGGGTAGAGCACCCGACCGATAATCGGAAGACCTGGGTTCTTTTCTCAGCAGAGTGAAAGAGGATCTTTTTTCGCAGATGATATTTCGAAAATGTTTTTAGCATAACTGAAATCGTCTTTTCAATAAATTACTGATAAAGTGCAGCGTTTAGCATAATAGTAAATGGCTGTGAAAACAATGTAATGAATAACCATGATAAAATATTATAAGCAAAAGTGTGATCTGGGATACATTGTAAATTTTATTTTAGATGACGAAGCATCAGGAAAACGTTCACCATAGTATTCTCGTTTAGCGTGAGCAAATGTTTACAATGAAAAAAAAAAATCGCCGATGCTGACAGTCAGAAATAGCTTCAAGAAGCATAACTCAATATATAGTATGTTTGCCTTGACAACAATGTTTAACAAAAAAAATCCTAAATTACATCAATGAAAAGGAAATCTATAGCCATTTGTAGGAACTCGAGAGTTGTGGTTCATATAAAGGAACAACGTAATACATAGTCTTAAAAATGAAAATGCAATACTTCTTTGTTCAAAATGAATTGATCTAAAATTTATGCATATTCAATTACTGGAATACCATGAAAGGTAAACGAATTATGCAAAAACATGAAGAAATTTCATCACCGTCATTTGCAAAGTTTATATGAGCAAATCATATTTATCCCGACAATTCCTTCAATTGGCTGTATCCCAATGAACCCAATTTTAGCAGAAAGAAGTGTTACAATGAAAAATGAAAAATAAAATTAATTTTTTGAAGACGGAATCAGTCCATACCCGATGTCAATATTATCTATCTACTCCTCTCTCTCTTGGTCATCAAACTTGTTTTCGCTTCTGTCCCCAACCTCTTCCGTGGGCTCGATGTCCTCTTCGGAAATGTCTTTTACTTCGCTTTCGGAATCTGTACGTTTCGACTTTCCAGTTGATCTTTCATCGCCTTCTAACGATGTCCTTTGTTCCTCCATGCTATCAAAACAGGGACAAATAGTCGTTTAATATTTTTTGTACTGCTCTCGGACGATTTTGTATCTGGTACTTCGGTTTCGACTGCCAAGCGTTAAAAAATTTTCCCGAAATCTCTTATCTTTCTATTGGAATGTTTTGGTAAATTTTAAGCAATTTTTTTAGAAAATATCGCATATAGGCGACGTTTTTCCAAGAAATTTCTCAAATATTTTGAAATGCTCAAGATTGGAAAATGCGAGGAAAATTTAGTCACCAGAATTTAATTCTCTTCACATCTCTTCATGATTAGCGCGTTATAATCACCTTTCTGTCAGTACTGTAGCAGCATCTTTATCTGTAGATGGCTGCAATAATCACAAAAAATATTAATTTGCGATCTTGTTTAATTGATACAATGAAAAATTTACTATATACATTTCATTATTACCCATTTTTTTTCGTAGAAAAAAAAAACACTTTAAATTGCCAAATATTGTGCTCGAAATAACTTCATCAAACCACAATTGACTTTTCATTTCTAACTTTTTTTATTATTATTCCGGAAATTTTTCATACGCGGAATTTTAAGTTTTAATAACTATTTTGCTTGGTTATATAGGGTAGCCGCTAAAATCCAAACAAAAATTTTCTGGTTTTTTTCCGGTTTGCAAAAATTTTTCCCGACCATTAAAATTAAAAATTTCAAGCTATTAAAGCACAATATTTTTTAATTTGTCACAATCAAAACTAAATGGTCAATTAAAGCAGTCAAAGTTGTACTCTTCTGAATTTGAAACATTCAAAATAAAAACGTCAAACATTTAAGATTCAGCAATTTTCAATTTAAAAAAATACTGCAATGTATCAGATTGTTGTCAAAAAAATTATTCTATACTGGGCCATGTACTAGGGCGGAATAAACCACTTAATGAAATGACTTTGATGTCCGCTAAATTATATTCATTTTTATGAATTATATTTATAATCATGAATCATATTTCGCGAACATTCAAGATTCTTTCGGTCGACGCCTGGGCATTTAGCCTCACTTGTCATTTTACTCAGAAAATCTAGGTCGCGCCACTCAGTAAAAAGTTCAAGTCCCTCCTGGCAACCTACAGCACAAGCGCGGCTTCGATGTTTGTTCCACGCTTGTAAACTTATGCGTGGCGAGCGCGAGACATTCGCGCGAAGCCCCCTCCCAGCGACATCGACAAGCCGACCCTCGCCAGTAAACTTGTGCGTGGCGAGCGCGAACCAATTCGTGTGTCTCTACCAATGCCACCACTCACCTGCGTCGCGAGTGGAGCGCCGCTGTCAGAGCGAAGTCAATAAAAGTACGGTCCACGAGACCAAGTGATCAGATCTCCCTTGGCTTCGGTCCAAGCCATTTCTCCTTGGTTTGCTCGCTCCAACCCTTGCCCATGCGAAGAACACCTGAGTCCAGGAACCCCCTCCCCCCCTAATCTCCCCAGGCTTCGGCCTAAGACACATCTCCCTAGTTTCTTCGCTCCAACTCTTGCCCGAGTGTAGAACACTCAAGCCTAGGACCCCCACCCCGCCAAATCTCCACGGGCTTCGGCCCAAGCCACATCTTCCTGGCTTCTCGGCTCCAACCCTTCAGTCAGTCGGATGGGTGGTGCAGTCCCCAGAACTGCACCA
>JAUMHM010000086.1:2096932-2110448 GCA_032362435.1 Melikaiella ostensackeni
ACATTTTTTAAAAGCTCTCAGGGACCAACAAAACCGAGCGCTAGAACTCTATAACCGGTTATTGCACGGAACCCCTCAAATGTTGTAGTCGATCAACAAGTGTTTGCAGAACAGCAAGACCTACATTTAAATGATATTCTCAATGCTCAAGTTGGTATGTGTAACTTTTAAAATGGTTCTGGAATTACTATAATAATTAAAATTCGTTTAATTAAATTTATAGCTACAAAAAAGTTACGGATCTGCAAACCCTGTTGAAAAAACTGGTAAGCCATAATCTTACTTTAAATTCTTATAATATTTTAGTTTAACACTATTACTATCATATTAATTTCCATACTTTTTTAAAAGGAATCTAAAAGCAAGAAGTCAATTGAATGGCTGTACAATTCGTTCAGTTGCACCCGTATCTAAGGTTTTCGCAAATCACTTGGTTTATACTACACCAACCGCACGAAGGGCTCGAAAACCTAAAGAAAAAATACCAAGTGCAATTTTTTCTCAAACATGGCGAAAAATCGTTAGGAAAAAGGAAGAAGAAAAAGAAAAGTTTGCCCAAGCTAAACGTGAACGACAACTTGTCGTCGACAACAACTTCGATTATTGAAGAAGAAAACAAAAGCACGTGTCAAGAAAGAGCCAAAGGAGCCTACAACAGGAAGAAACAGAACCAAACAGATTTTCAAAGATGATAATACGATAAATAAAATTAATTATGAAAGTGCAAATATAGTCCTTCAAAATGTGCCAAAGAAGAGAGGGCGTAAGAAAAATGAGAAAAAAAAAGAATGAAATCTCTGTGAATAATTAAATATCATGTAAAAAAGTTTATTTAAAGCTAATACACTGGAGCCTTCATTAAAGTGCCCCCAATTTACCGCCTTCTGACAATTTCAGCCAGCTCGTATTTGTCGATGAGGGGCCCGAAGGGCAGGGAAAGTGGCGCGGCGCAATTACGCAGTACCGTAGCGACAAAACAGGCAGTACCCTAACCGGATCATCAATTAGAACAGGTTTTTTTCAGGTTATTTTGGGCTTTTAAGCATTCTTCAAAGATAACGTTTATTAAGACCCATGCTAAAATTTTTATTAAATTAAATTATCTTAATTAAATTAAAGAATCAGAGAATCCAAATGCTCCCAACGCGGGTTGCTTTTCGCGCGCTGTTTAAAACGCTAACAAAATTTTCCTTTGTTCATTATAAATAATGGCTTTTTAACTTATAGAATTATCCATTAGACCAAAATTAAAAATAATTAAATCACTATTCTGTAAATAAGAAATATACATACTTTATTTATTTATCATATTTATAATTTATAAAATATTATAATATTTGTAATATAGTGTAATAATATATATTATATAATAATATATTATGTAATATATATTTATAATATATATTATATTATTTATAATTTATCATTCTAGTAAAGTATATTTTTTATTTACAGAATAGTGACTTAATTATGTTACGGTCAAGATTTCATTTTTATTTAATTAACGGTTGATTTTTAATTAAATAAATAAAATCTCTAGACCTTGCAAAAATTTGATAATGGGTCGAAATCCTGCCTATCGATTTAAGGCTTTTCTAATTCTCGTTTATGCTTGAGTTGGTTATGTTAAACGTTGGAATAATTTTTGCCACAAGTTAGTATATTATCACTGTTCCTTTAATAACTTTTTGAATGAAAGAGTGTAGAGTAATTGTGCTGGTGTATGGTAATTTGATACAGTACTTTACCCTTGCTGGCTATACACTAGCCTGGCAATTGAAACAACTTACTCCTACCCTTGTCTCCCAAAGGGCGACACTGAAGTTACACTTTGCTTTTAATTTCCTTTTTTAAAATTCAACTGGGGTTGGGTAAAATGAACGAAAAATTTAAAATAAACAAAGAACCCGAATGAACCGCAGTCTAGATCCTCTAATTATTTAATCGGAAAAATCACCTTTGGTTTTGTTGGAGGTTTTAATTTTGAGTCAGATCCACGAGACAGAAACAAAAAGATGGAAAAATAACCAAACCCGGAAAACCCTGTATTGACTTTAATTAATATTTAGTCCGCATTCCAACGGCCTCATTAGAGTTAACGACCCTTTTCGTCTTACCCTCGACCGGAACCCAAACAGAAAAAAGAAACCAAAATGGCCGAGACCTTGAGACGCGTGCAACTGTTTTACCGTCAACGCGAATAAGAAGCAAATGACAATTTTAAACGGTTCGAATGAACGGCGTTTCCTCGCGGATTATTTGAATTCTAGGAGGGGGACGCACTGCTTTCGTCCACAGAACACCCGTGAACATGCCGTCAGTCCGTTTTTGCAAAATTCCAATTACCACAATTTGATGGTAATTAGATGTGTGCAAAAAAAAATCGATTTCAAACCGACATTGGACGCGCTTCGAATGTTATTTTCATGGATGGCAGTCACTCCCAGGAGAACCCTGCGGTGGTTGTTTGACCAATTTTTTAAAAATATATATAGTCCAACAATAAACAGAAACGTGCTGTTAATTTTCACATTCTCAATTCAAATTTTTTATACGATTATATAATAAATAGTAATAACAACTCCTTAGATGCTGTTCAGCTCAAGATTTGTAAAATGTTTTTTTACAGGCTTTGCAGGTTCATAATAATTATTTTCTTATTTAATATTCTCAAGTCGGAATTAGAAGGGGGGACCCACTACTGAAGGGTAGACCAATATTGGTGTTATTACTTACTACCCAAGCTTTATTTTAATTTTTTTCGTCAACTAACAGTTTTTTCTTGAATTTGCATTCTATATTTGTGGCATTTGAATTAATAATTGTAGAATGGGAAATTGCATGTATTATAAAATATATGTACCTTAAATTCCCATTAATTTTTATAGTATTGAAATTAAATTTGCATCCTATAATATTTTTGTATAATATTATAAGAAGAAAAAAGGAATCAATTTTAACTGATTTCAACCTCTTTTAACTAAAAGTTGTTTGCAAATGGGATTTTGTTCTTGATTACAGTTCTTTGGCACCCTACAAACAATTCAAGACCAACTTCAAAATAATCGATCTGGCCCTTTTAGAAAAATAATACATTTTTCTGATTAATTAGGTTTTAAGGAAAAAAATTGCCGACAATATCATTATAATTTATAATCATATTTTTAAATTGCTTTCTTAGTATAATTTTAATATTAGAAATTGGAAAGTTCGAATCACTGACTGAAGTTACTTGAAGTTCTTGCATAGCTACTTTTTTATGTACGGAAGCATATGTTACATACGTAAAAAAAATAAATCAACGCTGTCATTTTGACTGTTCACAATATTGAATAATTGACAGCTGTAAGTCAATTAAATTGAATAATTTTCAATTTTAAATCATCAAAATTGAACTATTCCCCAAAAAAATCACTCAAAATTGCATCATTTTCTATTTTATACATTAAATATTGAAGAGTTTTCAATTGAAAATATTCCAGCTAGAAGAATTTTCCATTGTGATTTTTCAAATTTGAACTACATATTCCAAAAAAACGTTGAAAATTACATCATTTCAGAATATAAACATTCCAAGTTAATGAATCTTCAATTGTAATTATTCAAAATTGAACTACTAAAAAAAAACGTTCAAAATTACATACCTTTAAAATATACGTATTGCAAATTTAGTAATTTGAAATTCTATATTTTCAAAATTCAAGAGTTTTTAATTAAAAATCTTCAAAATTGAACAGTTTTTCATCTTCAAAATTTTCAATTAAAAATTATGCAAGTTTCAAGTTTTAGAATTGAAAAATCTGTAATTTCGATGACTGATGATTCGTTTTTAATAATATGTGCTTAAATTGCACCACTTTTGTATTGTAAAACATGTGTGAATCAAAATAAACTTTTTTAAAACATGAATGTAACTGAAAATAAAAACTGTGACTATCATTTCTCTGCCATGTACCCAACAATAATTTTAAGCAGCATTCTTTCGCTTGAATAAGTTATATATATATATATATATATATATAGTTTTTTCAATTTGTAAAATTATAATTGAAAACTCTTGACTTTTGATCTTCAAAATCAGCAAAATTTGAACATTTTTATTTACGCGCCTTTAAAATACAAGAGTTTTCGATTGCAAAATCTATAAAATTGAACTATTCAAAACAAAAAAGAAACACTCAAAAGCGTATCATTTTTAATTGTACAGTTATACACATTCAACATTGAAGAATTTTCAATTCCAAATCTTCAAGATATTTCAATATTTATTTTTATTTATGATTATTATTCATTATATTTTATAGTACTCTAAATTTAAGCATATATTTTAATTTGATAATTAGAAAATTAAAGTAAGAAACATGTTACAAGCGCGCTATTTTTGCTAGAAAAGAATGTTTTAAAATGTTTTATTGGTTTTCTCTTCAAATTACAGAACGCCTTTATCGTTTGAATGTTTCAGGTATGTATAAAGTATTGAAATTCCTGCAATAAATGTTATGCACTTTCTAGATCTGAGTGAGTAAGAGTCAACTAATCAAATCGTGCAAGTCATTATAATTGATTTTGGAACTATTTCTACTAATCGTTAGTAAAAAAAAAACTACTGGTTCTCAGTGAGATTGTTATTAGTTTACTTCCGTAGAAAATTTCTATCAGAATAAGAAAAAGTTTACGGCTACTTTTAATTTTACGCTACTTTATGAATACGCACTTATTAATTCAGATGTACAGAGTATATGATCAAAATTTTGTTTTATCACGTTTCAGTCACTTGTGAAAATAATAGGTACAAGAATTCGGAGCATTTTCACTTAAACTTTGAAAAAATCTTAATTTTGTAGACGTATATAAATATTTTTGAATTGCAGAAGTTATTTAATTGAAGACAAATTACGTTTCATGATTCTTTAATCAATTTTAATATTTTGATTTTTTATCAATTTATTTATGGTAACTGGAAACTAATGACTTGCTTCAAATTATTGATGGACTATGGTCACTAAATTGAAAGAAAGTAAAAAAGTAAAAAACCAATTCATTCTAAGGCACATTGAATACCGAATTTTCCGACGCACAGGCCGATCAAATTAGAAAAACCGATTCGATGATGCATTGAATGTCGGTTTTTTGACATCCGATAAACGGGCCGATTGAATCGAAAAAAAATGATGAAAGTAGCACGCCTCAAATGTCGGTTTTTCGACATTCAATGGACGGGCCAATTGAGTCGAAAAAACCGATCTAGCGATAACACGAGTCGAATGTTGGTTTTTCCACATTCAATCAGTGGGTTGATCGAATCAAATAAACCGATCCGACAATAGCGCCAGTCGAATGACGGTTTTTCGACATTCGATTGACGGGCCCATCGAATCGAAAAAATCGATCCGGCGATAGTACGAGTCGAATTTTGGTTTTTCGACATTTGATCGGTGGGTTGATCAAATCAAATAAACCGATCCGACGATACCGCAAGTCGAATGTCGGTTTTTTGACATTTGATGGACGGGCTGATCGAATCGAAAAAAAACGATCTGACGGTAGGACGAATCGAATGTCGGTTTTTCGACATTCGATTGGAGGGTCGATCGAATCAAATAAACCAATCCAAAAATAAATGCACGTCAAATCAAAAGTGCCAAATTTGATCCGACAAAATGCACACGTCTAATGGTAATCCTCCGCGGCACTACTTCGATGAACTGATGACCTATCACTTATGCGATTTCAATTCCTTTGAGGAGGTCGCAGAACCTCATAAAATGCAAGATGGTAAATATTTTGAGATTGCAGAATTAAAAGATTGGAGTGTATTTCCAATCATGGATTTAGACTGAAAATCCATTCTTAGATGTAATAATCTCAATGTTATAGGTTTTAATTATTTTATTAATTAATTCAAATGTGCGATTCAGTTTCCAGGATTTTGGAAATAAATTGTCACACCAACTAATTATGATTCCCTTTAATATTACCATTGACAATTTTTAAAGGAAGGATATCACAAGTGGCATCAATTTGAAGTAGGCTTTTTGAATTTGAATATTTTCTTGAGGATCCGAGAATAATTCGTTAAGTTTTCTGAATTTATTTTTAAGAGTGTTTCCAAGTTCGGTTCTATTCCCCTTTCTTTTAGTTTTATTTTTAAATTTGTTCAGAATAATTATTTTGTTGTATAAATCTAATTATCGTTTTAATTGCCTTTCCCTTGCAGAAAAATTCGGTTGTGTTTTGTGAATGTGTTGTGTTGTGTTGTCATCATCCCGGCGCCTCATGCCTCATGCCTCGGAGCTCAACTTTATACGTGTGGTGCAAAACTCGTGTTTTTCCGCAGCGGAGCACAATGTACTATTATTGCTTTTTTACATGGGGACATTTTCGAATTGTCTCGTTCAAGGGGCTCGAAGTACTTTTTGGGGGTTGTTGAATATTTTTGTGGGTTTGAGAACATAATCTGTAGTTTTCTGAAAATGACCTTTGTCATTATTCTCATTTTAAACATTTTATGGCTGTTTTATATGAAGACAATCTGGAAATTTTTCGTTAAAAGAACTAGGGATAGTTGTAGGGGCGTTTGAATATTATTATGGAGTTGGGAACATAATCCGGAGTTTTTTGAAAGTGACCTGTGTGACTATTTTTATTTTAAAAATTTTATGACTGTTTTAAATGAAGACACTTTGAAAATGTTTCGTTAGAAGAACTAGGAGTGAATTGTGTGGGTGTTTGAATATTATTGTGGGGTTGGGAACATAATCTGGAGTTTTTTGAAAGTGACCTGTATGACAATTTTCATTTAAAAAATTGTATGGCTGTTTTAGATGAAGATACTTTCAAAAATTTTCGTTAAAAGAACTAGGGGTGGTCTACAGTTAGATTACAATTATTCTTGATATAATCTGAACAATATTTAAATGTGCACGTAAGAAAGTACAGTAGTCTTAAAGTTTTATATTGAATAAGGGAGTTATTATATCAAGTAACGCAAAACGATAAATTAATACTATACTTAAATATTTCGAAAACAAACTAAACCTTCTGTTCTCATGTTTCCAGTAATTGAGCATTTTAGAATACTATTTTAAACTTGTAAACTCAAATAAAGACCAATAATACTTGGAAGTAGTGAACATTAGCTTTGGCTTCCTCTTTTTTGACTGTCTTTTTTTTTGACAATTTCATTCTGTCATAACGATGTGATGATTAAAAAATTTTTACTAAACACTGTTTTTAATTATTGTATCAGCCAGAAAAATTCAAATTGAATAATACCAATTATGTGCTTCTGAAATCATTTTCAAACTTTCAAAAAATTTTGAATTGTTTTATCTTTCTGAAGCAAAAACTATAATTTTTAACCAAAATTCAACTTGATTTGATATACCTGGATTATTTAATTCAAACCAAAGGTCAACGCGACGGTCAGGTATATAATGCTCAGGGAGTGGCAACTATTTATTTGAAACCAAACTTCGTTAAGGAAGATGAGTTTGATAAACCTGGGTCATTCAGTTTAGATAGGAGGTCGACGGTACGGTTAGAAGGGTCTGACACACCTGGATCATTTAGTTTTAATTCAAGGTCGACAGGACGGTCAGATGAGGCTCTGGAAGTAGCCAGCTTTCATCTGGATTTAATTTTCTTCAGGAAAATACGTTTGACATAGGTGAATTGTAAATAATTTTTTTAACACAGGAATCACTGACGTAACGATCGTAACTATATTCCATTTGTTTTGTATTTGTTACTGTACAACGCAAACTTTAATTCTTTATTTTCGTTATGATACAATTCATAACGATTCGCAATGGATTTCGTTACGTTACAAGCGGTGTAACGAAACTTATTTCATACTTAGTTTCCATGTGCAAATAATGTAACAAAATAGAAACGAAAGTTTCGTTCCATTTGCAATAACGTAACGTAACGGGACGAAAGTTTCGGACGAGTCCCTGGTTGAGAGATTCCACTTTATACGTGAAAATTATCGTGCGTTTGAATTTAAAAAATTTCAAGATTCAATTTTAAAAGTTTAAAATTGAAAAGACCGGGAGCTTTTTTCTTCCACTGTATCGGCCACCCTGTAAAAACTCACGACAGAATGCAATCGGAAATTTACTACAAAAAATAAAAATTCTTTTTCCCAAATTCCTTGTTCATAAAAAATAAACTTATCGACAAAAAATATCAGTAAAGCAGAAAAAAACAGGACAAGAAATTCCTCTGAATTTGACTTTTATGTTTGCATTAGTTAACAAATTTATCGCCTGCGCCATGTCTTTATTCGTAATTTTAAAACATTTCCCACCTTCTGATTGGCTGACAATAAATCGACGACGTTCAACTCGTTATACGCTTTTACCAATTAATCGTATAATTTAATAATAATAAAAATAATAATTTTACGCATAAAATAAATATTTCTAATTTGAATTTTTGGCCACAGATTTCCCGAATCTTTTGATGAATACCCGGCATTTTCCTGTATTTTTCAAGGTGCGCGAAATTCCCGGCAAACTCCCAGATTTCCCGGGTCGCTAGACATCCTGGGCACACAAAAAAGAAGAAATTGCACTCCAATGAACCAGACCATCATACCTATACGTTTTTAGGGTCGCTGAATCTAAATATGGTGTCAGATTTACTCCATCATGTTAGGTTTTTGAGAAAATTAGCCTTTTTGTCCATTTTTTTAAAAACGACATAGGGTGCGAAACTGACGTTCTAGAAACTTCTGGCAGGGCTCGAATTAAAGGTTGAACGTTCTACTTTAAGGTGATTATGTTGAAAAAATTATTTACTTCGCCTATGCTGAGCGGTAACAGGTTTTTGCTGCGCGCGCGCTCGCTCACCACTTACCACGTGATGGAGCAAATCTGACACCAGATTCAGATTTAGCGACTTCAAAAACATATAGTTACGGTGGTCTGGTTCTATGGACATACAATTTATTCTTGTTTGTGTGTCTGTGTTATGAATCCGCAAAAAAATCACAATTGACGAACTCCCCTTGTAAGATAAGCTCACAGGTCAGTTATCAAAAATTATGTTAGAGTCTAGGTATGAAGATGCTTTTATATAATTCAAAGGTGTGGGCCTAAATCACCCTGACTATATACAAAAAGAGCAGCTAAGCTTGTTTAAGTCCCTGCTGCATTTACACAATGACACTCCAAACGAAGCGATAAGACTCGAAACGGGCCGTATACGGCTATCTAATATGGTCTTAAAGGGCGTGCTATCCTAGGTAAATAAGATTTATACGATAGATGGTACTTGCAACCCCAGAATGTGCCTGGAAAGGCTATTGAGAATGGCTGGGACCAGCCTAAATAAAGTTAAGAAAGAATGCAGACTTAACTAGTTTCTTCAACTAAGGAGATTATTTATGGAAAGTAACTGGGAGGACTTGTTGAACAACAACTCTCTGCAAACTCTCACAACGAACTCAAAGATTGTTCGCGGGAGATGCGAGATACATACACGGGGTTGGTCTGGATATTGAAAGTTGCCTACTTTTTTACAAAAGAATCTTTACGCAAGTTAGAATGCTCAATAAACATAAGAATAAATTACTTATTAAATCAGACAAGTATTGCTTCAAACTAAACAGTGTTTGTGGATTTTGAAAAATAACAAACGAAAATTCTTTTCATATCTTAGCAGAGTGCCCTACCAACAGACATATAAGGAATAATCATTATCCTATGCCCGATTATGTTGACCTCGTAGATGTCTGGCTTATCGTCCTTTCCTCCTAGTAGTTATAAAAGGGCGTAGACTCGAGTGAAACTAAAGGGCTGTAAAAGTATTACGTAAGGAAACAAAAGAATAAATATGTGAGGGATAATAATATGATCAATGCAAATCTGAAAAAGATGTCAATATGACATTTATTCTTTTGTTTGCTTACGTAATACTTGAACAGCCCCTAATTGCAAATTGTATAATTTCATATGATATGAAGCTAGTGACATTTAAAGTGATTAGAAAAGTTTTTGCACTCAATTTTTTTCAAATTGCTAGCAAAAAAAAAATTGATTGTCATTTCCCGCTTTCCCGGTCCCACGGCCGCCCTGTTTCAATTTTTTGTTTTCAACTACAAATTTTCTGTAAAATGTAAAGAATTGATAAATAACATTTAGACGCAAGCCTTCAAACCATAACTGTGTAACTATGAAATGCTTTAGTTCGTCAACCCCCGATTGAAAGGCTCTAACGTGATGGGAAACTGGAAGCTTCAATGTTCACATAAAGAAAGACATTTAAAAGTATTTTTTCAACGTTTTAGAAATTTTGAAAAAAATACTGCATAAAATCGTACCAAATAGTTCAATTAAAAATCAATGCAACCTTGAAAGTAGAGAAAAAAATACAAAGCTGTTTACCTCTCGACTAGTTGTATTGCCATTTTGATGAACCTCTTTACTTTGGGATTTGGAATTTAGGGTGACCTCGGCTGTGCTGATGGATACTGACAACTTGAGAAACAGTTCTAGTTCGTCATTTTCATTTGCCAAATCGAAGTCTTCATAATCCTAAAAAAAGGGTATTTAGTATGTCTTTTATGAAATAAGAGTTTTTTTCTAAAACGCATAAAAATAATATACTGACAAATTTAAATAAAAACATTTATATGATTTCAAAGTTGTATACACTGTCCGACATTATAAAACTTTGTTTTGACACTTGAAAAATGACAACTGATTTTGATAAGTGTTTCCCTTAGAATCCAAATCTTAAGTCGGAAATAGTAAATTGGCTCTAGTTTTTCAGATAAGCGGGGTCAAATGTCCTCAAAAAATGTGTTTTTGGCCACTTTTGAAAGCGTGTAGGCAAATGAAGCGAGCCAATAGAACCTTTTAAGTGGGATGAAACCAATTCCCAATACACAGTTGGGGAACGGAAAGAACAGCGTGCGCCAAGGAGGAAGCGTGATCTGGAATTGGTGCACGTACCTGTAAAAAAACTGTTCCAAAGTATCTCAAGGTTATGGCATCTAATTGTATGCTTCGCACTTTAAAAGGGCAAGGTCCAAGCTTCTATTTCATCCCACTTAGAAGGTTCTATTGGCTCGCGTTATTTTTCTCCAGGCGCTCAAATGTATCCAAAAACACGTTTTTTGGTACCTTTGACCCCGTTTTCCTCAAAAACTAGAATCAATTCACTATTTCCGACTTCGGATTTTTCGGGGAAAAAGCTATTGAAGTCAATTGTCATTAGTCAAGTTCCAAAATCCATGTCGGACAATATTATAATACATTTTAAAAAAAAATGAAAAATTACCCCGCAATATTCATCTTCATTGAATATTTGAGGAGGTAGAGGGTATTTACTGTCCCTTGCAGTGCTCATGGTCTGCATGAATTCTTTTTCGTCTTCTTTTCCTGGTTCTGTAATATCTATCACTTGGTAAGATACATTCTTACTATCTAGAATCATCATTACTCTTTGCTGCCTTTTCTTCACCTGGAAGCAAGTTTGAAATTTGTGATTTGCTATGCTATTTCACAATCATCATGAATTTGATTTCTATTGTATATCTTTTTACAGTATTTCAATTAGTGGAGCGCGGTCTAAAAAATACACAAAGCTTTCCAAAAAAATATTTGGTATTCCACAATGTTCTTTAAACACAAATTTATTTAAAAGCGTAACGTAGTTTTTGAATGACCCCAAAACGAAAAAATCTGTATTAGAATTAGGTAGATGAATTTTCCCGAAAATGCACTTGCCATAATATTTATTCATCATTAATTTGTGTTTACTCTAATTTCCGATTAAGCTAGTTACCATTTGTCGGAATTTGAATTTAACCTAATTTCTATTTTTCTGAATTATAATTATTTTGGCATAATTGTTATTCACTGTAAAGTAATCATTTATTGTTTCACACGATATTTATGAGTTTATATGTGGGCGTCCGCATGAAAAGGGCCCTTATGGTCGGTATGGAATTCAGTACAGGGTCAAATAACCGAATTAATTCCCGGAATTTTAAGCTAATTGTGGGTTGAAGAACGAGTCGCGGAAGCATTTTTGAAGTTGGAACTTAGAAAAACCGGTTTTCGAGAAAAACACATCTAAACTTGGTGAGTGCCATAAACGCACATGTTACACTTTTTCTTCGAACATGAAATATCCCCACTTCCGGTTGCTTTCGCGACATGAGTATAGTGCCGATAGGTTCAGTATAGGTCCTAGTATCATCCCCCACTCAGATTCCGGATTAATAATTTTGACCCTGACTTAGAAAAACGCAAGTATCTCCCAAACTAGAACCGGCCATAATGGCCGTTTTCATGCGGACGCCCACATATAACAATTTTTCATCACTGCTGTCCAAAAGTATAACCTAGTAACTGAAATTTTTATCAAAATTAAGTTATAGTACTTATTGGACTCATCACATTTTGCACAACAATTTCATGTAATGTAACTGAAGAAAAAACTGATAATTAATTTAAAAATTCTAATTTTTAATTTAGCAATACTTAGCAAGAAACGGCTTGAAAAAATAATCCAGAACAAAAACCTAGCAAGTCAATGGATTTGTAACGTAACCTAGAAAGGCCACTATACTTATACTAGGTTTTGAATCTGAGATACAAAGTTACCAGCTTTTTCTGCTGTAGGCGAAATATTTTTCAAGACTTACTAGCATAGAGATACTAGGTTTTTGTTGTTCTGTCGTCACGTGGTTTCGTGAAATGAGGAAATCACATATCAGACGGACTTTTTCGGATTAAACTCGTAGAAACACGCTTCGCGGTAGTATAAAGCGACTGCAAGTGCACTGAGACTGCGGATTTATTTTAATTTAATACTCGACTATAACATCCATGGATCACTGTAAGTCTATTTCTCAATGTAGTATTTATGAATTTTGTGATATTCTCGAGAAGACGCGTGCCGAAAGTCGACCTTTTGTCGAATTTGACGTTTTAAGGTTAGGTTTGTTCGCCGGCCGGATATATGCTAAAAAATATTTTTTCGGAGAACTTGCCTCTATGTATCGTGTAAGTAAATATACGAGTAGATGCATATATTTTGTATTTTACTTTGCAGTTTGAGATCATTTTTCAGTACCAAAAAAGATTTACGCAAATGCAAGTATCTTTAAGATTTCAACTTGATCTTTTAAATTGAAATTTACCAACTCTGCAACTTGATTAGAATATTTTCTTTTTCTGTATTCTGTGGTAGGCAAAGAACACAAAATTTTCAGCCACGGCCTTTTTAATTACAATTTGATTTTTACTAAATATCAAATTTGAACAATGTCTGAATGTGACAAAACTGTATTGGCTGAATCATATTTCAAGTTAATTAAAAATAAAATTTTTTAGAAAGAACTTTCAATATGAAAATTATGAAACTTTGACGTAATTTATTAATACATATTTTATACGTTCAAGTATCTGTTACATTATTATTTGGACAACTGCGATCATCCAAATTTATCATTTTTGTACCTACATAATTTTCTACATAATCATAAAAAAACTTATTT
>JAUMHM010000086.1:2114907-2128255 GCA_032362435.1 Melikaiella ostensackeni
ATCTTTGAAAACTTCTGAAATTTTTGAAATATTAGTGAAATCTTAGAAATTTTTGCGAAATCTTTGAAATCTTTTGGAATATTTTGAGATCCTTCAAATCTTTGTTAATTCTATTGAAATATTTGTGCAATATTTTTAATATCTTTGTAAAATTTTTGTGATCCAACCACTCAAAAAAGGGTTCAAGCACTTCAAGGGTGAACCTGAAGGAATCACGATTCATTTTTCCATAGCGCGTATATCAGCTTCAGATGCACAATTCTGAATTTGATGAATCCACCACAAAGAGGCTCTATCGATCTCAAATGCAGGTAGAATAAGGAAATTTGAAGGATCTTTAATTTCCGTCGACTTTCCCATTTTCAGACGAAGAGCATCAATAAAACGATGACAATAGGCTGTGATTCTTATCATTTTCGGCCAGGATGAAGTTTTTTCAGCAAAATCAATAAAAGGCTGCTTCTCTTCGGCGGAAAGGTGAGCAATTTGAGAGTTCTGGACTGAAGATTTGTGCTCAAGGTCAATGTCGACAGGTAATACCGCTCTTGATTCTGGCCAAGAAGACGAGTAACGCACTAGCCAAGGCACACCATGAAGAATAATTAATTTATTACTCAGGTAAGAGACCCCTCGAAAAACAATCAGCTGGGTTGTCAGTTGCGGGAATATGTCTCCATCTTGCTTGTGGAATACACTTTAAAATTTGAGCAACTCTGTTGGACACGAATGTACGCCAAGAAGAAGGATGTTTGCTGAGCCAGACTAATACCCCTGTAGAGTTAGTGTGGCAATATAATGGTACATTTCCAAATCCCATTATTTCAATGACAAAGCGTAATGCTTTGGCCAGCAATTGAGCTCCAAATAATTTAAGTCGTGGTATACTCAGAGGCAGAAGAGGAGCTACTTTAGTTTAAGCATCTATCAAAGAAACTTGAGCATCATCATCTTTAGAAAAATACGTAGATATATCACAGCAGAATACGCTTCGGCTGGAGCCTCAACAAACCCATTAAGCTCATAACCCAAGCTTGACTGTGTCTGACCAGTCCACCGTGGGATCTAAATCCATTCTCCCTTTAAAAGGCTGATATTATAAGTAGACAAACGATCTGAGAAATTCTCAGGCGGAGGCTCATCCCAGTCAATTTTACCGAACTTGAGTTCCTGCATTATTCTTTTAGCTGCAACGATAACCGGCGACAGCCATCCCGAAGGATCATGAAGTTTCGCGATTATCAAGAGAATCTGTCGTTTCGTAGGTTGTTCGATGTGTCGCGCTTTTACCTTAATTTGAAAACTATCAGAAACTGTATCCCAATGTAGAGCTAAAACTTCCAACTAAGTATCCTCCTCAGCAAAAAATTTAAAGGTTCATCCATGATTGCCGGAAGGACAATCTCATAGTAATTTATCGTCATTAGAGGCTCATTTTCGAAGATGAAAGCCTGCTCGTGTCATCAACTGAAAGACCTGAGATTTTAATGCATTGGCTTTCTTAAATTCATCAGCGCCAAATAGAACGTCATCGACGTGAAGATTATTTTCTAGGATTGACTTAGCTTGTCGGAAGTTAGACCCTTTATCTTTAGCTAACTGCATGATTACACGGTTCGCAAGATGAGCTGCGTAAGCAGTTCCATCAGTTAGAGTAGTCAGTCTCCAAACCTCCAACTTAGCTTCAGGAGAATACCGTAAAATGCGCTGATAATCACGATCGCGTGGATCAACCATAATTTGCCGAAACATTTTTTCAACGTCAGCTACATAACAAAGCGATACTCGCGCCATCGTAATATTATAGAAACTAGATCGTTCAGAAATTTGGAACCGGTATGTAAATGAGAATTCAAGAAAGTTCCGTTGGAAGTGAGGCTAGACGCATTGAATACTACTCGTAGATGAGTGGTAGAACTACCTTCTCTAAGAACTGGATGATGAGGGAGATAAACAGTTTGTTCAGTGTCCAACCCCGAAAAGTCGGAAACTGATTCCATGTGATTCAGATTCCGATACTTAGTGATAAATTCTAAATACTCCTTGAAAAGTTCAAGTTTTGCTTTAAAGCGAGGCTGCACCTTTTGCAAAATCAATGTAGCGCGATGTATAGAATTACCTACCTGTATATCAATAGGAGGGCCATTCTTGAAAAGCAATCGAATCAAGTACCAACCAGAGGGCAATCGTCGATGGGAAGACAAAAAATGTTTCTCATAGCGAACTTCTTCTTCAGTAAAGAAGGTTTAGAAGGAGGTTCCTTCATCTTCCAAAAACGTGCCATGTCCTCATGCAGCACCTCGGCAGTGATACTAGAATGGGCTGTAATAGACTCGTGTGAGGGTAACTGTTGGATTGGACTGGATGGAATCCAGCGAAAATAGTACTATCAGCGGTCAAGGAGCCTAACGTTTCTTGTTTCAAGCCAGTCAATAAACATGATCCGAATTCATTAGCCCCTAAAATCATATCAATTCGCACATTGCTTAAAGGGTCAGGGTCAGCCAGGCAAAAAATGTTTTAATTCATTCGCATTTCCTTGTTTGTTTTCACAGGCGGAGTGTACGATGAAAGATTTAAAAATACTAAGGCATGTAATTTTAAAGGATTCGGATTATTTTCCTTCGAACATAACTACGCTTCAGCTTATTTCTTAGCTGTACCAATAAACTCACAACCAACGCCATAAATTAGCGTATTTATTATTTTTTTACACATAGAATGCAAAGATTAAAGCATCCTTTCGGAGATAAAACTACACTCTGAGCCTTGATCTAATAAGACTCAAAGAACGTTAGACCTACCACAATCAGCCTCAATTCTAATAAATGCTGTAGCGAGTAGAGTGGGACGCGTAATATTAGCGTAGTTATAGTAGAAACAGGATACTTTATTATCAAGAGCAATATTATGCGCTCCCCGTACTAGAGTCTCTCGAGTCGTAACATTGTTATTATTTGAATAAGAAGCAACATCCCCTTGAGATGTAGTAGAATCACTTGTGGTACTTGAAGGTTTAGAGGCTGCTGAATTACCTGAAAATTTCCTAGATTCATTGTGCAATAAAGTATTGTGTTTACGTTGACACTTGGCGCATTTAACCTTGCTTGAGCAAGTATATGGTTTATGACCAGGTGTAAGATAATTGATACACGCATGATTGCGAAAGTCGAGCTCCTTCCTTTTATTAACAGGTAACGCACTTAATTGAGTACATTAAAAAAAAAATATGATTCTCTTTATACAGAAGACATTTCAAATTAGAGGAGGCAGGCTGGCTCTTAACTAAGGAACCCATTTCATCTTCAATTTTATCAGAGAAACCTAATTTTGATACTTGAATTGCTTCCAAGGTTCTGATTCTAGTTGCTAAAAATTCATCTAAAATTTCATAATATGGATATTCCGTGGTAGAACCAAGCTGAGTCTCCCACTCTCTTAAAGAAGCTATATCAAGGCGTCGAGTTGCTCAAAAAAACGATAATGTCGTCCTAGTGTTCAACTGCACGTTCAAAGTTTTCAAACGCTGCAAGAGTCTAATTAGTAGTATCGCGAAGCAATTTTAAATCAGCTACCGAATTATTATTTACATTAGAAATACCAGCTATCGCTTGTAAATCCGCACCTATTAATGCTCTTTTATTATCATGCCGCCTTTTAATTGTGTCCAAAGTTGACTGAAAGTTGGCTTCAGTGACCTTGACATGTTTAATTAATTGCTCAGCGTCACCACTCGAAGAAGTTTTGGAATACCGAAAACGAATGATGCTGAATAAAGTTTCGTTATGAATAATGAAAGCTCCAAATAGAT
This sequence comes from Melikaiella ostensackeni, assembly GCA_032362435.1. NCBI lineage: Eukaryota > Metazoa > Arthropoda > Insecta > Hymenoptera > Cynipidae > Melikaiella > Melikaiella ostensackeni. Next base: position 2,118,716 of record JAUMHM010000086.1, read on the forward strand.
CTCGAAAATTTTCCCAATCAGAAAAATCACCCGAAAAAGTAGGAATAATAATCTCAGGCAATTTAGGAGTGTTTGAATTATGTCGAATTGTACCTTCTCTAAAAAGTAATCATCGCGTGTTTCACTTGATGAATAAGTATCGATTTGTGAGTTTATATAATCGTAAACACTGAGGAAGGACTTTTTTAAAACTGATTTTTGGTAAAATACTCGGCTAAAAGTTTCTTATCTGCAGAAACAAGAGTTTGTAACTTTAGATCTCAAGCCAAACATTTTTCCCATTTTTTTTTCTTTGAGAAGATCTAAACGCTCACAAGCTGTTGTTATTTTGCGACTATCTCTTGAAATCTTTCTGAAATTTGATTCTGTGCGTAAAATAGCCTTATGTAGGCTCATGAGCTCGGTGCCTACAACATTCATTCCTTAAGATAAAACGATGGAATTTAATAAATATGAACGAAAGCAGACTTGCATATATTAAATCACTCCACAAATAAATTTTTCGTCTTGTAGAACATAACAGTTCAAAAATGCGAAGAAATTGGAAAACACATATTGACCATTACGTAACAGATATGAGTAAGAATACGAGAATTGTAAAGTTTTGAAAGAATAAATTAAACAATTTGACTCACAGTTGCGCTAAAGTATCGCATTTAAAATAAATAAGAATGTACTAATCAACATTCTGACTTAAGAACTTTTCTTAAAACGAAAGTTGAAGTTAACAGCTGGAAAACGTCATCGTTGATGAAGCAAACATTCGAGAAGTTTTTCTTGTAGAACGAAGTTAATAAAATTTCAAATTTGCAGAAAATTGCTTTAAGGAGCTTCGTAATTATGGAATGATATAAGTCCATACATGAAAACAGTCAGCTGTACAATACTCCTGGTCAGATCAAAATAAGATAGTCAGCCGATCGATAAAGTTGATGAGAGAGAAGACGTTAATTCCTTAAGGTAGATAGTACGTACAAGGCTCACTGAGTAACTGACTCATAAATGATTTCTCAAGAAAATGCGAGAGAGAGCTCACAGATTAACAGGCCTACCTGTAATACAAACAAAGATGCAAATGATACTTGCATTTTCCACAGTCTTCTTTCTCGACCCAAACCTTTGGTCTGGTAAATATATTGTGTCTAGCACTGTTTTCACTATACTTCCAATAGCGAAAATGTGGGAATAATAAGCATTCCTATTTTAGGTGGAAGATCAACCCAGCACCGCAATATTCCAACATTCTAAACTGTAACGGACATGAAGTCATATTGGTTTCAGCAATGTACACTTTTTTCGCGAAATTTCTGGAACGGTTTTTGCACAATTCTTAGTTCCTAATGCATCTCAGACCCCGGACAAGCCCCCAAATGTAAAAGATAAACAGTTTTTTTGAAGATTCTTGTTCTTTCAATTTTAATCAACTCTGAGATGATACGGGTTTTCACTAAACAGTAGACCATCAGTTGGCGTGGAACTCCTCAATGTTCTTTATTAAATGAAATAATGATAAATTTCATGTTTATGAAAGAGAACATTCATCTCCACTCAAATTTCCGTTTTTATTGCAAATTTTTATAGACATTAGTTGATTAATAGTCTTAGCTAAAATGACAGTTTTCGGGAATCACTACCGAAGAGTTGCAGTGCTCTTTAGAACGCTTACTAATAACACGCATTCGGTAATACTTAGTTTTCACTCACACTTAAACGAGAGTGAGTGATTTGAAACTTATATACACACACACACGTGCCACGAAATACAGACAATAATAGCATAGGTATACTCACACTCTTAACACTGGTATTTTTCCATGAAATTGTGGTGTTTTTATTGTGTACACGTATGTGAACTCTAAATACTTCAAGACCCCCACACTCAAAGATGTTTTACAAATCGAACAAAATTTCAGACTGGACTCAAGTTTTTGTAGTGACTAACTTTAGTGAAAAGGTCGATTACCGTATTATTTAATGACCCTCAAAGGAAACATCGCAAATGTCGTCGACATACTGAAGACATTTTTTAACAAAAAATGTTTTGCCACACCCTGTCAGACCACACGTCATGGATGTAAAGGGGTGCTTCCAGCGTGGTTTCATTCTGGTGTATACTAGAGAAAAAAGTTACCTACTCACACTTTTATGTATTATTCGCAAGCACAAGGCGCATGTGTAATGATGAGTATGTTGGAAACACAGGAACCGATATTATAGCTAGAAAAGCATTCACGGTGGAAATCGGTAACGCAAATGAGCTAAGCAAAACGCCCGGTGCGACCAAGTGGAACAGCTTATAGACATGGGTGCAAACGCCAGAATGTTCAGCTTGTGAGTCTGGCGGCGTCGGGAAAAACAGCTATGACCAGCGCGCGCGCCGTCTCCTGAAAAGCTTCTAAATGAGATGGTTTTCCGGCTGCGGGGCCCACGCCGCGTTCTAACTATGCTTGTATAGGGTGCCTTCTTTCCTCTTGAAAAAAAAAGGATTCCATGTCACTTTTGACTTTCGATTCTACTACACTTTGCTTTGAGGGAAATTAATTTTTCTCCGGTGGCCATTAACGATTCTCTACCTGCTACTAACTGTTTGAGAAAAGAAAAAGTTGTTCCTCGTCGGATCCTCTGATTTTATTTTACGTTTTAATTTTTTTGTAACTTTTGATAATCTTTTCTTATTCTTTCCTCATTTTTTAATTCAAATAATCTTAACTTTTTTGTCTGTTTCAATGATAGATTGTAGATAAAACTACTACTGTTATTAAGTTTGAATATTTCTTATATTTGAAAATAAGAATAACGCTTTTGTGGTGAAATAAATTTAGAAATGCATGTTTTGAGTAAAAATATTTTTTTATATTCTCAATTTGAAGGAATAAGTGGAAAAAGCTGAATGTTCATGAGCTTTGTTAGAAAAAAATTTTGTAATTATCCAATTTCACGTTCAACATTGTTAAGTTTTTCCATTGAAGAAAATTACATGCACGAAATTTGGGGGAAAAAAAACAAAATATATCAGGAATTACTACAACGTCGAGATAAAACTTTTTACAATTGCTGACATCATTTTCTATCTATCACAGCTATATTTTTTTCATGTCCACAAAGCGTGACCACGTCTGTCGCAACCGGGGCCTGATGCTTCTGAGATAGCACTTCAGCGGGAGGCTACCAGGGCAAGGTGGGATGATCCTCCGGTCAGCTATATTAACACTTTCTGAAATCAAACAATGATGTGGGAATAAATATACAAAATTTTTTGATAATGAGAAGTTTATGATGACCATCTGCAGTAATCAAACTCACCATTAAATATACACCGAATTACAGTCGACCGGTTTGTGTCAGGAAAGGATGGAGTGACCTTTCTGTGCATCGGCCCTCGACTTTGTTCCGGGATCACAAGTGTGAACAGCTTTTCTAAAATCAAAAATGAAAGACAAGGGAGAATGTAAACAATAAAAAATTTTCTTTCAAGGGGAAAATTATGGTATTTTCTTTCCGTTTTTGTTTCTAAAATAGTAAAATTTACAATTTATAATTATATAATTATAACTTAATTTTAACTATACTTAACTTAACTATACTTAACTATAATTTTAACTTATAATTTCAGACGAGCTTGGGCAGTGACATAAGCACCTATAACGACATTCGTGTAAGCAGGTGGGTTAGACGTGCCTTCTCGATCTGCGTACGAAACGTGATCGATTAGGTACGCTAATCGCGATTCCTTGTCTACACAATAAAGCAGTCAACTACCTGATTCTTGCTTCAGCTTGAACCACATGTCAATGTAGCCACGGAAAAGACCACCAGTTCGTGTCTCAAGGTCATACTGTACAACTTTGTACTGCCATATATCTCGATCACATCAATAATCATGTACCCTTCTTCCAGAGCTTTTTCCAGCTCCTCTGAAACCCAAGTACTCTTGAATTCTCTCAAACTCAGCCCATGTGTACACTGCGTTTGTTGCAGCGACGCACAACATGTACGAAACAAGGGTAACATTAGTTTCGACTGCATTCGAATAGGCAGTACCGCGTTACGAAGAGACTGCGGTGGCAACGGCGGAGTTTTACGAGATCCTCTACTCGTGATAGATCTTCGTAATCGTTGCCCATTAGTTTCTCGCAGTCTTCACCGACAGAGGCTTCAGGATGATCGACCAAAAACTTACCTATCTTACAAATGTAAGGATATAAAGAGCGAATATCTATATAATATATTTTTTCTCCAATTTTCATCTGATAATAGCAGGTGGTCGTACCGGTACAACCGGCGAAGAAAGCATCTCGCGGATTTAAAGGAAAGTGCGCTAGGAAAGTGTTATTTTTTATGAATTCACACATTTTCGGTGAATCTTCTTTCAATCTGTTAAACTCGCATTCCCAAATTTCGGTTACTACGTACCTGTTCGATCGAAGGAGCTCTGTCTGAGCGCGTGTGTGTTCATACTTTGCAGAAGGTCTTCGCCCAAGATGGGGCACCTTGTCCCTGTTTGAAGTATAACAGTGCACGCACAGCCATACCAGTAGAAGCCATGCAACTGAAGAATGTGCCGTTCTCCCTCGTCCTCATAGTAGCAGTCAACAAAAAATCCTTTATCGATACGATGTTAACGACATCTACCAGCATCTTTGAACATTTTTTCTAACACATACTCCTCCCACAATCACCATTCGACCGCCTTTCTCGACTGGTTATTCGCGGTCAGGTAGCCTCTATTTAGTTGAATGCTAATAGTGTCCCTTTCGAGAAATTTTTTCTCAAACATCTTCATACATGCCAAAGCAATGGTCGGGGTCGTTGGACAGGGACTTGTATCACGAGTGAAACTCTTCACGAGCTTTTGCAGACATGGTGTCTGGCGAGTAGAATTTCGCGTCAGGTACACGGCCAACGTATCCCTCCCCATTGTTAGCACTACTCTTCTCAGGCGTGTTGAGTAAATGAGGAAACGTCCCCTTTTTCCCAACCACCTGCGTAAGTCCGAATGCATTAGGAAGAGCGCTTAAGGGTGAATGCAGGTAGTTGAGGATGTCAATGAGTTTCGTATGCCCAATCTGCATTGAAATAATATTGGAACCGGTCGTTATCATTTTCGGCAGTTTTAGATTATCCCTTTTTCCAACTTCATGTTTTAAAATAAATTGATTATCGAATCCCTCAGCAGTATGTGCTATGCACACTACGCTTTTGAATATGTTTTGTAGTTCTGTTACAAGCTTGACGAAGTCGGGTACCGTATTTTTGCATCTAAGCCCGCTGAAACACACACATGTTAGATTTGTGAATATTGACAGAGGGTGCACCCGCTACAGTTTCCGTCTGTTCCATTTCGAAATCATAGAAGACGAAATTTCTCAGCATTTCATTAGGGGTCTCGTTTGCTTTGATGGGTGCTATATAACAATCATGGCTGTAATCACGTTTACACAAACAAGTTGTGTAGTAATCACGACCACATTCATGTTTTTTTTCACTGTCATAATTAACGACCCAAGAGCACCCATCACATACCCTCAATTTGGCGCAAACTCTACTTTGAGGTGTGAACCGTTTTTAAGGTGATTGTTATAACAGTTGATTCCATGAAAAAACGCTTACTATCGCTACACTGTAGCTCGAGAACCTCTCTGTTCTCAGCAACGGTTTCGCAGAGTGGAGACGGATTGCGGAAAGTGCACCTATTAGAGCACATGTGTGCCCTAGGTCTTATATACCCGACATTACGCGGTACTCTTCCTTATATTCACGCTGTTGCCTTCACTGCCTTCTTGTCGCTTCTTCTCACGATTGTCCTCATGCTCCTCTTGTACCTTCTTGAGGAAATCCATGTCCCTCATCGGATCATCGTCATGATCGCTATCGGTGTCACTAGGGTCTTCCTGAACCTCCTGTACCTACTTTTCCTCTTCTTCCTCCTCCGCTTCTTTGCCTTCTCCCTGGTGTTCTCCAAAAGCAGGAATCACCTCATCGTTGTCACTCTTCAGTCCGTGTTCTGCAACATTAATTAAGCGGTTCTTCTCTGAAGTATAGGACAGAGGAGATTCAAACCCGAAATCCTCTGTCGTGCTGTCATACTCATCCATAGCCTCGTCATCGTCCTCAGCTTCCTCGCCCATAACTTCCTCGTCCGTAGACATCTCGGCAGGCACAATCGTTGGGGCGTCAGACCCTGGCTCTGACACGGTGTCGACGTCATCGTTGTACGCTGCAGAATACCCCTCGTGAGCACCATCTCCATGGTCATCCTCTCCTACACCAACTACCACACAATCACCACCACATATTAACGCTGAAAAATTAAGATTTATTTACCACCATCCACTAGGCACAACACTCGCGACACTCACACACGTGGAAAAATACAAAATCAGCAAATGATTTCGTATTTTTCTAGACAGTCAGTGAGACGAATAAGAAGAGCCTCCTGGTTCCAAGCGTTTCTTTCATCTAGTGTACGTTGCACCAGGCGTAACGCATTCTCAACCCTGATACTGTGCACCACTTCCATGATTCCGTTTTTATCGAGCACATCTAACGAAGCGCGAAAAATGTATGAAAAATTGTAGCTCGTTAAGCGAGCAGCAACACTCAAATTCGCGGCGGAAATTTCACGTGGTGTCGACATGACGAAGTCTATCAATAAACTGACGGCCTAGACGTCGTCGGTCAGGTTCTAAGGCACTACCAACACCTAGAAAACTTTTTAGACACATATATGTATATTTCGGAAATGTCGCTAATTGGTTGCCATTCAATTGGACGTTGTGACAATAAGAAAATAAATGAAGGTAATCAGGTTATACATCTCTTGACCAAACCATCCAGGCACGCTTCAGTTATTAATCCAATGACGGACATCCCATTACGATCATTATCCCTGCACTCTGTGAGGGTAATTTTCGCCCGATAAAAATTAACCCACACTGAAATGACTCATTCTGCTGCGATGAATTATGCTTTACATCGACTTTAAAATAAATAAAAAATTATTCAATGAGACATAGAGCGCCAGCCATTAACAACAAAAAAAAAAGAACTATTTATTTTATTACGATGCTAGTGACAAATTTTAGCTTTCTTTTCGATCTTGTCGAGACTCTAATCTTTAATCAAAGTTTATTTATACTATAAGACTTAAGGAGTGTGTTTTTCCTAACCTAAAAAATAAGTTTAACGACAGTTGAGAGTCTCATGTTAAAATAATGAAAGAACTATTTATTCAAATGAACGAGGAGAAAAATATCGATACAAAATACATTGGTTACCATTTGAATTTCATGGGTACAAAATCAAAACGTGGGACAATCACAAAAATCATCACCCAAATTTCATAATCTAAACTAATCTGTAGAATTTTCTTACTTTCTAATTTAAACAGAAAGAATATGAAGAACCCCAAATCTCTCCAAGATAGCGTGATCATATCCCATTTATTTCATTATTTTGCAAAATAGCACCCCAAGTCTTATTCGGAATTTTCATTTATTTTAAAGTCGATGTTAAACATAATCCATCGCAGCAGAATGAGCCATTTCAGTGTGGGTTGATTTCCATAATTAATTAACTGAAGCGTGCCTGGATGGTTTGGTCAAGAGATGCATCACCTGCTTACCCTCGTTTATTTTCCTATTGTCACAACGACTAATAGAATAGCAGCCAATTAGCGACATTTCGCAAATACACATACCTGTATATGTGTTCGATGCAAACAGAATTATGGAAGTGGTGTACAGTATCAGGGTTGAAATCGCGTCGTGTCTAGTGCAACGGGCACTAGATGAAAGATACGCACGGAACCAGGAGGCTCTTCTTGTCCGTCTCGGTGACTGTTAAGAAAAATACAGAATCATTTGCTGATTTCGTATTTTTCTACGTGTTTGCGTGTCGTGAGTGTTGTGCCCTGTGAATAGTGGTGAATAAATCTTTATTTTCTAGCGTTAATATGTGGTGGTGATTGTGTGGAAGTTGGTGTAGGAGAGGATGACCATGGGGATGGTGCTCACAAGGGGTATTCGGCAGCGTACGACGATGACGTCGACACCATGCCAGAGCCAGGGTCTGAAGCCTCAACGATTGTGCTTGCCGAGATGTCTACGGACGAGGAAGTTGAGGACGAGGAAGCTGAGGACGATGACGAGGCCATGGATGGGTGTGAAAGCTCGACAGAGGATTTCGGGTTTGAATCTCCTCTGTCCTATACTTCAGAGGAGAACCGCTTAATTAACGTTGCAGAATACGGACTGGAGAGTGACAACGATGAGGTCATTTCCGCTTCTGGAGACTTCCAGTAAGAAGGAGAAGCGGAGAAGGAGGAAGAAGAGGAAGAGAAGGTACAGGAGGTTCAGGAAGACCCTAGTGACACCGATAGCGACCGTGACGATGATTTGATGAGGGACATGGATTTCCTAAAGAAGGTGCAAGAAGAGCTTGAAGAAAATCGGGAGAAAACGCGACAAGAAGAGCATCGGAGGCAAGAGTGTGAATATGAAGAAGAACAAGAGAGGTAGAAGAAGGAAAAACATGAAGAAAAACAGAGGCAGGAACGTGAAAAAGTCGAGGAGCAGCAAAGGCGGCAAGAAAGAGAGGTTGAGGCTCTTGAAGTAGAAGAGCAATTGCGTCAGGGACAGCAGCAAGAGGAGAATGAGCTGTTGACTGGGGAGCAAAAGTTGGCACAAGAACCTGTTTTGGCTGAAAATACCATACAGCCAACAATGGGAGGGAATACGTTGGCTGTATATCTGACGCGAAATACTACTCGCCAGACACCATGTCTGCAAAAGCTCGTCAAGAGTTTTACTCGTGGTACGAGTTCTTGTCCAACGACCCCGACTATTGCATCGGCATGCATGAAAATGTTTACGGAAAATATCATCGAAAGGGACACTATTAGCATTCCACCAAATAGAGCTACGGGCTGCAAATAACTTGTCGAAAAAGGCGATCGAATGGTTATTGTGAGAGGAGTATGTGTTGGGAAAAATGATCAAACATGCTGGTGGATATCGTGAACATCTCATCGATGAAGGATACCTTGTCGACTGTTACTATACGGACGAGGGTGAACGGCAAATGCTCCAGTTTCATGGTTGCTGCTGGTATGGCTGTGCGTACACTGTTATACTCTGAACAGGGCCAAGGTGCCCCGTCGTGGGCGGAATCCTGCTTCAAAGTATGAACACAAACGCGCTCAGATCGAGCTTCTTCGATCGAAAAGGTACATAGTAACCGAAATTCGGGAATGTGAGTTTAACAGATTGAAAGAAGATACAACGAAAATGTATGAATTCATAAAAAATAGCCCTTTTCTAGCGCAGACTCCTTTGAATCCGCGAGATGATTTTTTTGGCGGACGCACCGGTACGACAACCTGCTATTGTCAGATAAAAATTGGAGGAAAAATATATTATATTTGCTCTTTATATCCTTACATTTGTTAGTTAGGTAAGTTTGCGGTCCGTCACCCTGAAGCCTTTGTTGGTAAAGACTGCAAGAAACTAATGGGCAACGATTACGAAGATTTATCACGAG
>JAUMHM010000086.1:2147776-2158664 GCA_032362435.1 Melikaiella ostensackeni
TGCAAAACTACGAATCTTGCCGACGTTTCGTGAACATTGTGAACATTTTCAGTCGGCAAGATTTGTAATTTTGCACACGATTGAAACCTGAAACACCTCCTTTCATCATAATGAATCATCGTGAAAGCTTTAAATCTAAAATTAAATATTTTTTCATATTTGAAACACATATTTCAAATATGAAACAAACATGTTCGAGCGATCGTACAACCAACAGTACATAGCACGAAGAATTCTAGAATTCCGGAAATTATTATGAAATAAAAGCCGCTTTATGAAAGCGACTTGTCTCTTCAGGAAAAAAGTGTGACGAGCGCTGAATTTATTCTGTTGGTCGTTTTCCACGCTAGAGCTCGGATCGATTCCCTCGCTCGCTCATGAGGGCCCTCGAAAACCTTCGAGTTTGGGTCCAGTTAGGGAGCGCAGGCATGATATACTTTGCGTGGATTCTAGAGGTTCAGATGTGACGAACTAGAGGAATGTGACGTCACAGAAAGGAGTGATGATGGAAAGGGAAAAAGGCTGAGGGTCCTGCGCGCGTCGAACCAACTTGCGTTGACGGAGCGTTTCCTTAAAAAGGCAGATTCGCTTTGAACTTCGAAACGAAAAGCACGTGTCACGCTCTCCTCGATCTTGCTCGAGCAAAATTACGAAATTATAAAACGAACGAATCTCCGTCGAATTTAAGCGTCTGTATTCGATCTTAGTAATAAATCTGATTTTATTTGATTTTCACTTATATTCACTGCGAATTCCTTTGTAAAATCCTTTAGAAGTTTTTAAATTTACTTCAGAATTTATCCGCAGGAGTTGCACTTCCAAGACCTTTATTGTGGCATGATACCGATTTCAATTTAAAAATTAAATAGTATTTGTATTTTGAACGGTTTCGCGTTATAACTTGACTTGCGCGTTACATGATAAGCAAGGATAGCCAGCAGATACGGGATATGCGGGAAGACAAAGCGAGTGGGGATAAGGCGGCAGTCGATGCTGTGAAAGTAGGGGTAACGACCGATACGAGACGCCGGTCAAGAGCTGGGGATCCGCGGCAACTACAGCAGGTCGGGAATCAGGAAGTAGGAGAGATAGGCCCACGAATCTAGAAAAATTCAACAGAGCGGCATCGCGCTCGCAGAGCGTGGGAGCGAGTAGATCGAGCAGATTCCGGAAAGAGAGGGGAGAAAGGAACATGCTGGTAAGCATTTAAGTAATGTTAAAATGATTTAGAGAGGAGATATGTGGGAGACTGGAGGATATGAAGTTGCAAGAGGTTGAGCTCAAGGTGGGGGTATGGAAAGTGCAAAAGAAATGGGAAGATTTGGACAAATTATGGAAAGGCGAAAAAGAGAAAGTCTGGGAAAAACTGGGAAGCATAGAAAATCGACAGAGAGAAAATTTTGAAAATAGAAAAAGGAAGATGAAAATAATAAAAGAGAGAGTGAGCAAATTAGAAGCAAAGGCTGTGCAAAGAATGACTGAGGTAATTGTCAGCAAAGAAGCAAAAGAAGGTGGGAGGAGCGTTCATGTAGAGAATGAGAGGCGACGTAGGAGATCAACACAGAAAGACAAATAGACGAGGAGCAATGAAGAGGAAAAGAAACGTAATAATCAAGGGCCTGAAAATGAACAGTGAATCGGAAAAGGAAGAGGTTAAGATGTGGATGAAGACGTGGATCTGGGACAAGAACTAAAAGAATTGATAGCTTGTCAAACAATGCAAGAAAGGGAGAAGGACAAGGAATAGGAAAAGGAGAATGAAGAAAACGCGATGGAGTTTACGTAAGTAAAAAAGGACTAAAGAAAAGGACGAGAGGAGCGAAAGGAGAAGATAGAGCCGTGAAAGTGGCGTTCTGGAATGTTTTAGGGTTAAAAAACAAGGATAAGGGTTTTTGGGTGGAATTGAAACAATGGAACGTAATAATGATGAGTGAAACGCGGGCGGATCAGAAGGATTGGAAGGACAAAGAAAGAACGTTACCGAAGGAATACTATATGTATGGAGAATGAAAAAAGCAAACAAGGAAAACGTAAAAAGGAGAGGGATGAGCGGCATGGTATCAGGGGTGAAAAAGGATCTGACGGTAGAACAGGGATCAGAGGAAGATAGAGAACCAAAGGACAGAATAATGCTAAGAAGAATCATAGAAGGAAAAGTAAGGGTGGAAATAGTATGCGTTTATAGGAGTAAAGGGAAAGAGGAGGGATGGAAAGTTATAAGTAGGTGGATGGAGAAAAAAGAGGAGGGGCTGATGTTGATAGGGGCTGACCTAAATGCATGGACTGGGGATCAAGAGGAAAAGGTATAGGATGAAGAAAAAGATGTATTCATAAGGATATCCAAATATAGAGAAGCAGATCGGGAGGGGAGGATACTGCTGAACCTGATAAAGGGTCAGAGTGGTTTACATGAAATGTCAATACGAAGGGGACGAAAATGACGAAATATTGTTCATAGGAAAAGAGTAAACAGTAATAGGCTACATTCTAGCAGAAGTAAGAATAAGGAAGATGATGGTTGGAATGGGAGCGGGTAATGAGATAGGCTTTGAGCATTTCTCGGCAATAGCGACGTTAAGAGGTGCAAGTCCCAAGCGTTCTAGAGAGAAGAAGGAAGGAGGAAAGTGAAGGAAGGTAAACATGGGCTGCTGAGGAGAAAATAAATTGAGAGAGTTCAGAAAAAAATTGAAGAATGAGAATCTAAGAGGTATGGAAGAGCAAAGGGTAGACGAGATAATAGATGGAATGAAAGGAAAGAGGTAAGAACAAGAGGAGAGCGAGAATGGGCGAGGAAAGGATGGTAGGATAAGGAATATAAGAAGGATAACGAGGCAATAAAGAATTGTGTAAGAATATGGAGGAAAGAGGAAGGAAAGGTACATGGAGGAGGTAGAAAAAACAGTAAAGAAAGGGGGAAATGGGAGGTGATAAATAAGGACAGAGGAAGAAAGAAAGGCGTGAATGAGGAGATAAAAATAAGTGAGTGGACAGAGTACTTCAAAGAATTGTTGGGGGGAGGGGGTGAAGAACAAAAGATACGGGATCGCTAATGAAGAAGGGAGAGGTTGAAATGTAAGAGAAATATAGAGGAATCACACTTGTGTCAGTGGGTTATGAAATCTATGCGGAAGTTCTCAGGAGTAGGTAAGAAAGTCAGGTAGAAGAAAAAGGAAGTATGCCACACAACCAGAAGAGTTTGAGGAAAGGAGTGGGAACAACTGGTAACATTTACGTCCCAAACTATCTAGTTGATAGGGATTTAAGGCGGAAAAAAGGGAAACTGATGGCTTTGTTCGTGGACTTTAAAGCAGCGTTCGACTCAGTCCGCAGAAGGGTGCTGTAGCAAGCTATGAAAGAGAGGGGAGTATATGAAGGGCTGATTGACAGAATAAAAGATATCTTTGTGGAGACTAGGTTCAGAGTGAGGATAGGAAATGAGAAAGAAGAGGAATTCTAGGCAGGAAGAGGGCTCAGGCAAGATTGCCCGTTGAGTCCGCTATTGCTTAGTATAATGTTGGCAGACTTAGAGGAAAAGTTAAAACAGAAAGAAAAAGGGGATACGATCTAAGGTATCAGTAAGCTTTACTCTTAAGCATATGCGGATGAATACGTGCAAAGAAAATATTCAACAGTGAATGTAAGTAAATGATAATGGAGGTTTTCTGAAGAATGAGAGTATGGATGTTCGATGTGCTAGTATGGGCCAGTCTTGTATTATGGAGTGGAGATTTGGGGATGGAAGGAGCATAAGAGAGTGGAATGTCTTCACGAAAGATTATTGAGGTGGGTCATGGGGGTGAGCTGGAGCTGCCCAGGTTATATGTTGAGAGGAGAACTAGGAAGAGAGAAATTGGTGGTTAGACAACTTAAGAGGGCTTGGAAGTTTGATGAGAAGCTGAAGAGGGGAGAGGGGAGCAAACTTGCACAAGCATACGTAAGTGAGATTCAGAAGAAAGAGAACAGAGGCAATACAGAAGGTTCAAGGTAGGAGGGTAAAAGACAGCAAATGAAGAAAGAATGTGGTATTCAGGAAGGGACTATAGACTATCAGGAGATATAATTGGAAATGGTGTTGAGGCAGGGAGAGAAAATATGGAGAAAAATTATGGAATCAAAGTACAATAAATGGTATAAGATGGTTTAGTTGGTGGGGGGACCAAAATACCGATTCAGAATGGGGGAGGAAGTGAGAGCATGTTGTTCGAGATTGAGTGAGAAATTTTAATTCTGTTTTTAATCCTGAAAACTTCTCTTTATTAATCTGAAGAATCATTGACGACTTTACATTTATAATTGATTCTAATTTTAGACTATATTTTATTTCTTGTCTCTATTTGATACTTCTCATCCTCATCATGAGTCATTCTCTTTGAATTTTATGTGAGTGTGTGAATCTTTTGCACCTTGCTCGTGCGAACCAGTAGTAGTCGTCGTCAAGCCGATCGAAGGAAAGCTTGTATTATCGTCTAAAATTCAAGCTACCTTTTAATTATAATTATTTGATTATCAGAATTTCATTGATTTTAAATGAAGACCACTCTCAGTAGAGAGTATTTGTTACCTATTAACCTATGTGCATTACATCATTAACTTTACCTAAATTTCAATGATCACAATTCTTATTTCACAAACTATATTCAAAACTTTATTTTAATTACTCGCGAACATTCATGGTCCTTCGAGCCGGATCTCTTTTGGCTGCTATTTCCGGTTAGTTCGAGAGTTTTTACTGCAGTGTGTTGCATCTCGAATCAGTGATTAGAGTGCAACAGTGACGTTTGACAGTTCTTACTGATGTGTTCTCCCGGGACTACCCGGAGTGACAAGTGACTTTTAAGACCTGTAGTTTAGAGTCATGCGCATTCTACAATCATAGCTGCATCTACATTTACACTGCAGCGTGGAAACTTGAAAAGAAACATCAATTCGAGCCGTTTTCTTGAGGTTTCGACAAACTTGTCCTCATCATCGTGCAAAAGGTTAGTACTGTGTGCTTGATTTGCGACGCATGTATGTCCTTGAGATAGGCGTGTTGTGTAAAGATGTCAACAATGCTCATCATTTCATATTATGCGAGTGAATTGTATCGACAATAACGAGTGCGCGTACAATGAAATGAAGTGACAATTAACTCTCGTTTCTCAATTAATTAATTGTTTAATTGATTTTCTTAAATAATGTTCTTTGTGAAATCAATTTATACGTCTTCGGATTTTTATAATTGGTGATGACACTTTTTACACAGAACAGTCACGTAAAATTAAACTTGACATTAGTTATTTTTGTTCAGGTATCTTCAGTTCAAAGGAATTCTTTCGAAAGTGTCAAGTTTATGTCAAATGAAGACGACGACCTTTTTAATTTGTTCAGTTTCATTAACGTCCTGTTTTTTTATTACATTTAATTGAATGAACTGTTGTGTTTATTTAAATTTTTCGATATTAATGCATTACCTCCGCTCAACACAACAGCTTCGATAGCTAACTCAACTCCGCATGTTATAGCGACCTCATCAACCAAGTCGTTTCCAAAAATCGTTTTGCCAACATTTTCAAGGGATTATACCGAGTGGTCGAATTTCTCCGATCTGTTTACGTCTTTGATTGATGGGAA
This sequence comes from Melikaiella ostensackeni, assembly GCA_032362435.1. Taxonomy (NCBI): domain Eukaryota; kingdom Metazoa; phylum Arthropoda; class Insecta; order Hymenoptera; family Cynipidae; genus Melikaiella; species Melikaiella ostensackeni. The sequence goes on from JAUMHM010000086.1 coordinate 2,153,390, forward strand.
CGTCGAAATAACAGACGTTGTAAAGTTTCATCATTTAAATAATTATCTTTCCGGAGAACCTGCTCAATTACTCAAGAACATCTCGGTAACAAATAAGAACTATCAACGAGCTTGGAAACTTTTGACGAAACGTCATGAGAATAAAAGAATTCTTATACGTTCTTATTAACTCTCTTCTTTTCCTTGAAGCCTTTTAAGAACCAAACAGCAGCTTATCTTAAGGGGTTAGTTAATAGAACGATTGAAAATCTTGAGGCTCTTAGGGCACTTGGATGTCTCGTAGATAGTTGGCCTCATTTTCTTGTTTTCCACCTGACTTCTTGCTTAGATGCTCGGACACAACTTGATTGGGAAACTTCACTTGGTGACTCGACTGAATCTCCAACGTATGAATCCTTGCGCATCTTTCTCCAAAAAAATGTTTGTACACTGGAGATTCTCGAAGCTAGTTCCGAATCAGCTGAGGAATCGTCGAATTCAAAAATTCAATCATCGAAAAAACATCAAGGTCCACGAGGATCTTCTAAAAACAGAGCTGGATCTTCGCATCTTTCAAGAGATCAATCTCAGCGTAGTGAAGAAATTCGGAAATGCTACGACTGTGGACAGCAGCACTTTTTAATGTACTGTCCCAAGTTCCGAGCCATGACTGCAACACAACAAAGAAAGTTTGCTGCCAAGAGAAAACGTTGCCTCAATTGTTCACGTCAGCACAGTTTCAACGATTTTTCGTCAATGAGGACCTGTCGACTCTGTGAGCAAAAGCAACATACTATGCTTCATCTGGACTCACACGCTGTGAACTTCATTCAACAATCACCGAGAAATGAGGAGGTTAATCGACAGCTCTCATAGCCAATCATCAAGTGGTGCATCACGTCACGCGCCGTGAAGCTAAAGGTCTTTTGCCAACAGCTATCCTACGAGTCAAGGCTAGCAATGGTTCTTCGGTCTTGGTTCGTGCCTTGTTGGATCAAGGATCGGAGGTTTCTCTCGTTTCAGAGTCGCTGGATCAAGGGCTCAAGCTGTCTCGTGCCAGCTGTGAAGTGGGTCTTTTATCCGTGGGTACCAATCGTTCTACTTCTGCTCATGGATTAGTTTCTTGTGTTCTAGCTCCACACTTCGACTCGAATTTTGAATATCCCATTGAGGCTTTCGTTCTTTCAAAGCTTTCTCCATATGTCTCACATTTCAAAAAGGGCAGTGAAGATTGGCCTCACTTTTCAGGACTTCGCTTGGCCGATCCAGACTTCGAAAGTACGAAGGTTCTTGACGTTATCATCGGAGCAGATTTCGTTCCATATCTGTTTCTTCCAAATATTCGTTAAGGACCTCCTTCTGCTCCTGTTGCTCGGAAGACTTATTTCGGATGAACCCTGTCCGAAAAAACTCTGGGAGATTCATCGATGGAATCAAGAAATAAGTCTACAACAGCTGTTGGCATGCACATCTCCGTGTTGAACAACGTGACTTTCGATCTTTGAAAATTATGGGAGGATCAGGAGATTCCTTCAAAAATTATCTTGAATTCAGAAGAACAAGAATGTGACGATTTTTTCGTTGAAACTAACTCACGCAATTCTGAAAGACGATTTGTGGTTCGTCTTCCAATGAAGCACAAGGTCAATGCATTTGGAAATTCCTATCATCCAGTTCTACGAATGCTTCATCGTATGGAGCGTCGCCTCGAGCGCGACCTTTCTCTCTTAGAAGCCTACTCTCGTTTCTTGGAGGAATATCAATACCTTGGTCACATGGTTTTGACCACTGAGTCGTCACTTCGACAGGATTCTTCTCATTCTTTTTTTTTACCACATCATAGAGTTTTACGCGAGACGAGCTCGACGTCCAAGCTTCGCGTTATTTTTAATGGGTCTCAGCGTACAGAAGCAGGATTATCTCTTAATGAGTGTCTTTAAACTAGACCAACGATTCTTTCAAACTTGATGGACATCTTGCTGCGTTGGAGACTCTTTCGAATCGTTGTCTGTGCTGACGTGGAAAAGATGTACAGACAAATCCTCGTACACCGTGATGATCAAGACCTTCAGCTGATTCTATGGAGGCATTCACCAGAAGAATCGATTCAAATCTTTCGTCTCATTGCGGTCAATTACGGATTGTCCTGTGCTCCTTTTTTGGCACTTCGTTGTCTTCAGCAACTTGCTTTCGGCGAGGGTGATAAATATCTCCTAGCAGCAGCATCTGATTATCGAGAGACCTACGTGGATGACGTCATCACCGGAGCTGATAGCTTGGATGAGGCAATCTCTCTTTAGAATCAACTTTATTATCTCTTCACGGCAGGCGGCTTCCTGGTTCGAAAGTGGATGTCGAACAATTCTGAATTGTTGGCAACCATCTCACTTGACCTTCAGGCTTCTCCTCAGCTTCTCGATCTACAGCCTCAGCAATCGTTTTATATGCTAGGTGTGACCTGGGTTCCTGAACGAGGTGCCTTTATCTTTAAGTTGGATGTACCAAGCACTTCTGATGTGATCACCAAGCGCTCAATTCTCAGACAAATAGCGCAACTCTTCGATCCCCCAGTTTGGTTGAGTCCAGTTATAGTGACAGCCAAGATATTCATTCAGACTTAATGACTTTTGAAGATCTCATGGGACGATCATCTGCCCGGAGATGCAGAAAAGTCGTGGTTGAATTACAGAGCTGGTCTTCGAGACATTGCCAGCATTAAAGTTCCACGTTGGATTAATTTTCGTTCTTCTTCAGAGACTTATGAGCTTCACCGATTTTGTGATGCTTCGAAGAGAGCCTACGCTGGAGCGATCTACCTATTGTCAATATCAGTATCTGAAAAATCGTCTGTTTTCCTCTTAACTTCAAAAACCAAGGTTGCTCCTTCAAAGCAAAGTGGAAAACCTTCATGGCCAATCGAGTCTCGGAGATCCAAACAACACTTCCATCAGCTGTGTGGCATCACTTCCCATCACCAAGTAATCCAGCTGGTTGCGCATCACGTGGTATCACTGCCAAGGATCTTGCTTCGTTTTCGTTGTGGTGGACTGGCCCTGATTGGCTGTCTGCTCCTTCTTGTTGGCCAGGATTCCCTTCTTCGCTTAACCAGGAGATGTATATGGAGGAGCGAACCTTGAAGGTTCACACAGCAAATACTAGTTCAATACTGTGGGTACTTTTACATCGTTTTCCCACTTTGGACAGACTTCTCAGAGCTACAGAATGGTTGCTACGATTTATTCAATATCGTCGTCGGCCATCTGAATTCAAGCCGGAAATTCTGTCTCCTTCAGAACTTCAATCAGCCTATTTGGGATGGATTCGCCATGAGCAGCATTATTATTTTTCAGCTGAATTCAAGGCATTGGAAACGAAGACTCTTCTCTCACCTGAAAGTAAATTCTATCCCTTGATTGCTCGCGAACACATGTAAATACTGGATGGAGAAACAGGAGAAATTACGTAGAGTGTGCGGTTATGAAGTGGAGTCTTGGGCCCATGTGTTAGAAGTGTGTACTGGAGAGAAAGAGAGAGGCAGAAGTGTGACTGATTGTGTGAGAGGAATCCTGAATGAAAACGGTCAGGGAGTGGGATATATGAAGAGACTGGAAGAACTGAGGGAAAAAGAAGTGATGGGACATTATATAAAGCCTAGAGTTTGTCTAAGGGAAAAAACTAATTAGAGAGTTTACATCGTAGGAATCCTTGGAACGGAGTCACGGTCATCGAGACAATCCTGGATACTGGACATAAATTCAGATTTGAGTGTATTAAGATGAATTTCAACCTTTGAAGATCAGTGAAATGTCGTTTAAAAAAAAATTCGAGTTTAAGTGACAGTTAATGATTGTGACTGTACAGGCGCGGGCAATCAGACACCAATCAGCTCGAACAACGTTTTCATGCAGAGGGAAAACAAGGTGCGCAGATATGCGCAGGTTTTCAAGAATGGGTAGTGAAATATGGTTCTTGAACAAACCTTTTCATCCACATCCTCTTTTCAGAATATTTATTTCGCAAAATTATCAAAAAACTGAAGGGGAATATGAATTTCTTTACAGGTATACCTTCCTCAAGCCATGGAGAATATCTGTACCAAACTTTAGACTCGTATGTATTGTGACATGGGCGAAAACTGGATACAAAGGATTTTTACATGAACCTTATAAAGTCAAGTTTTCAGCCCCATTGGCCTGGGGCACCGGAAGTTCGAAAAGTCATATTTGAAAATGATTAATAATAAATATTAATAATAATAATAAATTATTATTAATAAATATTTTTTAAAAATTTAAATATTTAAAAGGGTCCTGGATGTCGAAAAAATTTAACGTTTAGATACTTTTTTCGAGGCCAAACTATAGAGTTTAAGCTTCAAAAATACAACTTTGGAGTGATTTTCACGAAAATATACATAATAATCTGAAACTAGAAGTGAAATATTAATTTTATTCAACAATACCTTCAGTGATTTTTTTCTTTTTGGTCTTAAAATAATCGTGAGGTATCACTGAAATGATTCAAGAAGAAAAAAGAGAGGTGCAAACCATCGCAATATAATAGAAACTAAATCAGTTAGCAATTTTTAGAAAATTAACTAAAGTTTATATTAGTTTCTTTATATTACATACAGTATGAACATATTTTTCCGTGATATATATGTTAGACATGTCGGTCTTTTATTGACGTCATTTTAGTATTACGCCTAAGAATTATTAACTATAATAATCTACAACTTCATTCATTCATTCATTCACTCACTTTCTCTACATTGAAGCTCCTATTCTTTTTTTATTCTATTCTATTCTCCACTTTTCTCGTGTTTTTTTCTTGTGATTTGATTTTTTACATGATGTCAGTGTGGCAGCTTATTAGTATACGTCAGTTTGAAATCTTATAAAATTGTTTTCACACTTGGAGCAACATGCACTTGTTCTCCTTGCATGTAAATGCTTCAGTTTGAATTTGAATAATATTTGCCATGAGGTCAGACATATTATAACTATTTTCACCTGATTTTAGGATTTCATAAATTGAACAATTTTGGATTGAACGACTCCGAACTTCGTTTGAAACTGATCGATTTTTAAGGCAGGATTCTACTTCGACCGCTCGAAAAAAATGCTATTTTTGTCATTTTTTTATAAGAACATCAAGAAAGATATTGATGAAGGGTTTGTTATGCGTAATAAATATACCCTTAAAATATATTTTAAAAATTTTTTTAGTTTATTTTATGCGCTCTATATACATTTAAATGGCACTTGAATACAACGCCTCAAAACATGATAGCCTC